>JABFPN010001593.1:0-27773 GCA_022817305.1 Leptoteleia sp. ZL-2020 | reverse complement strand
GTCGAAGCAGCATTGGCTTATTAGATTTTACAGATATTAAAGTAGTTAATGGAATGGCCATGTATGGTACCCCACATACTCGGTCCGTCTTTACATTTTCACCCAGGGACCACAAAGTTTTTGATAGGTTTTTCTGTAAAATAATTAAGTTTTATTTATAATGTCGATTAAATTAATGTACAATTGTATTTAATTAAATATGCGTGTCATTCTGCAGATAAAACACATTCTTACTAAATTAGTTAAAAAGTGGTAGATAAACTCATTCCGTAAACTTTTTTTTCCGTGTAAAAATTAATGCCTCCAAATATTTTTTTTTTATATTCTTTATGGTGCTAAAAAAATTATATATAATAGATATAAATTAATAATTAATTATATCAGCTTTATTAGAAAAATTATTAGTTATATCAGCTTAATAAAATACAAATTTTATTTGACTGAACAGGTCCTTCAATAAATCGTTTGACAATGACATTTGCTGAGAGAGCACAGTACGCCAAAAATCCAATGGCGCACCGGCTGTTTCATTTGATGGAGAAAAAAAAAACTACACTATGTTATTCACCGGATGTTATGAGCATTAGCAACATTTGCCAAGCAGCCGAATTAGTTGGTCCTAGCATAGCGGTATTGAGACTTAGACTACATTGACTACATTGACAATTTAAATTCTGAAAATATCAAAAAGTTGCAATCTTCAGCTAAAAAACATGAGTTTTTAATAATGGACGATTGCAAATTCAGCAAATTTGACTATGCTCTAAGGTTGACGCAATCCTATGGAACTAGAAATCCTGCTAGTTGGGCGAATCTAATTACGGTTCGTTCTCCTGCTGCATCCGAGACTTTGGAAGTTGTGCAGAAAGCTTTCACAGCTTGTAATAATCATGATTGCGGCGCATTCATTATTGCAGAAAAGCATTCCGATTATCCAAAAACTGCCCGTATTGATTGGTAATAGCTAATAAATATAAAGCACTTGTCACTGGTTTTATATGCGAATCAAACATTTTCCATGACCCCGGATTGATTCATATGACTTGTGGGTTTGAAGTAAGACAAATAAAACGGCAGATTTGTCGAGACACAATACTTATATCTTATTGCAATCCAGGGCCGCCTGTTAGTACCGGTACAGATATAGTGATTTTTCGACAGCCATTCATAGATCTAACAGAAATGGGTGAGAATTTTTCAACTCTAAGAAAGGTATACTGGACTGAGTACGAAAGAAGGATAAAAAATCACTAGGGTGAAAAAGTGTATCGTTGGTCAGAAATTTGTTTCTGAAAATGAGGTAATGAAAGCCTCACATGTCCGTCATCATCCTAGATACATAGATCTGAGGTTTTAAATTTTTTTTTATGATTGTTGACATTACAATTCATCGTGTTGATTGTTGATACGATTGATAGTTGATATAATTAGAACAATTTTTTATAAGTAGAACAAATTTGTAGTACATTTTTGTTATAAGATTTTTTTTGTTCTTGAAAATAGTGTTCTTATGACAATTCAGTAAATGAAAAACGATAGAATGTTATTTATATATATATTAATATATTAATATTCGCGGCAGTTCGAAACATCTGTTTTTTCATTTCAATTTTTGACAATTTTGTGTTGGAATCGAATTGAAAACTTTCTAAACCTTTAAATACATTCAGTTTAAATGAAAATACGCTTAAAAGTATGTAATTTTTAATTTACATTTCAAAATTTAATTTGTACGTAGAATTGTATTGATGAAATAAATTACAGCTTTCACATATTTGCAATGGAATATAATGAAACTAATGAAATTCAGCGCAACTGATTAATTGTTTGAATCGTTTTTTAATATGAAGTTGGGTACAAGAATCAGATGCAGATAGAAAATAATTATAATTAAAGAAAGCTTCTTTTTTAATCGTTCTTCATGTACTGGGAAACGAAAACGGTCATTAACATGGATTTTCGTTTATAATTTCTAACTTATCATTTCACGTCCGAAATTTTTTATGACAAGTGTCAAATGCAAGATGGAATGCAAAATTGTATGTTAAGTGTGTGCAATCTGGTTCATTGCCTCTACACTTAAATAACGATTATAAACATACAAATCAAAATAAAATAAAAATAAAAATAAAATTCAATAATAACGTATATAAGATGTAAATATTAGATAGCGTTTCGTTTCTTGGTTACACTGAAACTCATCAGTAAGGCTAGTGTAACCAATGCCTTATACGCTATGATTTTATTTCAAGAAAATGTGTTGTAATATGCTATCTAAATATCATCTCAGTAGTAAGAAAGATGAAATTTCGCTCATCTTCTCCCTCTACCGAGAGAATTTGATATCATTTTCTTGAAATTCAAATTTTGTTTATTTTCAAAGAACTTACTTATTTTAACGCTCTCACACGGACTAAAGCGTTCAATGTATATTAACGAATTTTATATGACACTTAATATTTGTAATTTCTAACTTATCATTTCACGTCCGAAATTTTTTATGACAAGTGTCAAATGCAAGATGGAATGCAAGGTTGTATTTTTATTTTATTTTGATTTTGTATGTTCATAATCGTTATTTAAGTGTAGAGGCAATGAACCAGATTGCACACACTTAATATACAACCTTGCATTCCATCTTGTCATAAAAAATTTGGGACGTGAAATGATAAATTAGAAATTACAAATATTAAGTGTCATATAAAATTCGTTTATAATTCATACAAAAATACGAACGTAAAGTTTTTTTTATATAAAATGGATAATATATTCTATGATTAGGGTGTATGAGTGTAAATAAGAATGAAATATAAAAGTGCTATATATATAAACATATCAAGTTGTGATTTTGGGACTGCGCCTTATTTGGGAGACTAGGTACGTGTTGGATATTCAAATTTTGGAATTAATTTTGAAATTAAGGAGGGAAATTTGAAATTGAGTGTTTCAACTATGTTATAAAATTTTAAAAACTAACTAAACTAACTTTTGCAAATTTTTTAAAAAATTAATGGAACAAACATTGCCGGGCCCCAGGTACGTAACTTCAGAAAGCGTCCTCAAAATTGCCAATGTATAGCAGTGTTATTTTCGGGAGTCCTCAAAATTACAAAATGTCCTCAAAACTGCTAGTTAAAAAGAGAAAAAAATGGCGATATGGTCTCAAAATTGCTGTTTGACAAATATATATATATATGTATGTATGTATAAAAGTTTGCGTAAGTGATATATAAGATATAAACATTTTAATTATAGTGATATGGGTGAATTTAGAAAATATTAAAATTGTTATAACATTATTTTTAATGATTTACAACTACATTATTTGAACTTGTTTATTTTACAAAATGTTTTCATTCTTAACGAAATTATTATTGACGTCCCTAATATTTATTATACCGATGGAAGATATGTAGAAATTTAAACGGTTTACCGTAATCAATACTTGTACCTTTTTTGACTATTATTAATAGGATTTTTACTACACTTCATTGAGGAATTTGTTAATAAATTTTATATTTAATTTAGAAGCGCATATTATTGTCCTAATAAATTCTAATTTAAAATTAGATTATATTTTATTCTGAATATTTTAACATAAATGTCACAGCAATATTAGTAATATTATTAGCCAGGTATCACTCTGGATAGCTCTAACAGCTAAGAATATTTTTGGTACATTCTGAAAATATTCTAAATATACCAAGGAAATATTCTAATATCCGGCTCCAGGAATATTTATGGTATATTCTTGGGTGATTTGTGTTTTTTTAATATTCGAGAAATGTACCATAAATATTTCTGTAGCAGACACAGGAATATTTTTGGAATATTATGGAATATGTCTTGCTCTTATGGAAATGCTAATATTATCAGTGGCGAAAAAGCTAATCTTTTTAGCTTAGTATAAGTATATATTAATATATTAAATAATGAAAAACATTATCGCATTTAATATTTTTTACCATACACATTTTAAAAATAAAAGAGGTCCCAGTAATCTTCTACCGGGTATTCAGACATAGCATTTTTCCTTGGTTGGTTCTGTCAGGTTCTGTAGTTCCGGAACCTAGTACAGAACCAGCTGAATTATGTGTATCGAATGTACACTGTACACTTATTTTATTCACAGTACACATTCCTTTTTTATTAATAAAATAATAGATAAATGTATTTATCATACAAAGAGAAATACACATAATGCAGCTGGTTCTGGGGTAGGTTCCGGGACTACAGAACCTTACAGAACCGGCCAAGGAAAAACGCTAACAGATTTACAATTTACCATGATTAAATAATTGAATAATGTTGAAATTATTTTGCATGTGTACATAATTAAGAAAAAAACGCATTGATTCTGTGCCAATGCAATTTATATCACTGGAATTATGTGATATCTGTGAACATTTTAGTCATATGGCATGTTCCAGCTTGAACAATTTCTTAAATTAACAAAAGATGCAGTTATATGAAGAGAATTGTCTGTCATTTTTTAGTAAAAAAAATTACTCAAGCTGGAACGTGCCAATACTTTGACATACTGAAGATATTTGTATTATCGGGATAATTTCTTTTTCCTATTTGGAATATTTAGGAATTTTCAATGTAGGTACAATGTGTTATCGATTGAGTAGGTTTGTTGAATAAAGCTGAACACAGCTTAGAGAGCAAAAAACTATATTACCACGTGGTTGTATGTACATTATCAAATAGAGCTGGTTTTGCATACCGCAAAGGCGGTTTATCAATTTAATAAATTTGTTGCTCTGTAGATTGTTGTTATTATAAATAATAGTTTAAAATGGACTCAACGAATCAACAACCTCAATTTTCAAAAGATGAATATATGGATCTTATTAAGCAAGAAATTGACATAGCTAATACACAAGAATTAATAGCGGTAAATGTTGCATAATTTTTCTTTTGCAGTAATGAATACTTAACTTGATTATCATAACATGACACTTGGATTATAATTTACAGAAAATAACAGAAAAGTGTTTTAAAAAATGCATTGGGAAACCAGGAACGTCTCTTGGAAGTTCTGAACAGGTAAATATTACTAAAACATAACCTGAAAAATTGGTAATATTCATCAAAAATAGCATAGACTGATTTTCATTTTTATTTTATTACAATTTTTTAAGTGATCATAACTAACTTCTTATTAATCATTCTCTTCCTTATTTATTTATATTTTTAAAATTTAATAATATTTTTAGTAATAACATTTTTAAGATCTTACACAAAAAATTGCTGTGTAAATCATTTATTTTACTAATGACTTAAATGGAATTCAATGTATCCCAAGGGTCGAAATTAACAACAGAAATTTTTTACTCAAATATACAATATAATAAAAGGAATAAATTAAGAAAAATGAATATTAATTTGAATTTTCCAATCATACATTTAACTTGGGTAAAATCACTGAAGAATGACTTTAACAAATGAATAGTGTAAATAATAAAGATACCATCCAATTTAATATTTGACTTGGAAATAATGTTTCATGTTTACATATTAGGAATATGTATTTTGCAATAATTTTTAATATAATTGTTTTAATATTATTTTTGCAATATTATAAACCTTATCTTTTATAAAACTGGATTTCATTTTTCTTTTTTTTTATCTACAAAGAAACAGATTTTAAGAAATGTATTGTTCTTTATTGAGAAAATGTTACTTATAAGTGCAATGTATGTTCCAGTTATTTTAAATTATTAAAATTATTTTTATTTTTTTAGAAATGCCTTGCCATGTGCATGGATCGATTCTTGGATTCTTATAATGTGGTTTCGAAGGCTTATGCTCTACGAATACAAAGAGAACGTAACAGGATGTAAATAGATATACATATGGTACATTAATAAAGCTGTTTTGTAATAATACCAAATATTTCTTGATTCCAGACTGTGTTTGGTAAATTTTATTAGTACAATAGTTTATCTGTTTATATTTGTCTATTTGATTTTTTATTACTAGCATTTTTTTATTATATTATTTCTATGTATATAGATATAGACAGAAAATGTAACTATAAAACTTTTATGAGATAAACATTGTAAATTTTATTTGAATTATTTATTTACAACCCTGGAGGATATATACTAACTAAAAATAGAACATAACAAAAAATAATTTGTCAATCTTTAACCATTTTGTCATCAGTAATGTGAACCACAAATTCTTCCAATATTATTAGGACTATCTAAATTAGAACTCAATTTGTATTGCATAAATATATACAATCAAATTTATATGAAATTATATTTAATTAAATAGCCGTCAATTTGTTAAATAATTTAACAATTAAATAGAATTTATATATTTAAGAGCTAATTGTTATTATAGAATTTGGTACTTTGTTAAATTAATTAGCAAATTAATAGTAATATTTATTATTAATAATAAAAATTAATTTTTAAATATATAAATTCTTATATTTTATTAAATAAAGAATAATTAAAATCAGTTTATATAATAACTTTATATCATGCTTTAAACATATTTCAAAAGTATAAAAATAAAAGTGGAAAAAATAGCATTAGATTATACACATAGTTTTAAATTCTATTAAACCAATCTGTGATTTGAATCAATTTAAATATGCAACATGTACAATTTCTAACAATTAAAAATATAATTGTTATTAGAATTGTATTCTATATATATAAATTAAAGAATAAAATTTAAATTGTTTTTAATTGAATTAAATTGATTTTTGGTTCTGGCCTATTTAAGGAATAATTGTAAGTTAAAATTACTTCTCAAATGAAATCATTCCTAATTAAGAACAACATTTTCAATTCTAGTTTTTTTAATTTTAGAAATGTGTACAATTAATTTAGTTGTAATATTAAATGAATAATCATTGGTTAAGGATGATTTTGTCAATTCCGTTTCTTCATTTTAAAATATCGATTTGGATTGTTTTTTTTTTTTTTTTTTATTATTATTATTCAGAATTGTTTTCGGTGCTATAAAAAGAATTTAAATGATAAATGAAAACTTTATCTCAGGGCCGTGAATTTTTCATATCCGGCCCTGAGTTCTTCGATCATCACCGTAGTGACAGTACAGTTGACATTAGTCAATTGATGCATGAATAGTGACATTTATCATCTTTGATATTATGCATCGACTATATTTATACTCAAAGAAAGAAAAGAGAAAAATTTCGACAAACACAAAAACGCGTCGCTTGGAGATCGTGCGAACGAGCGAGCGTTGATAATTCAAAATCATCGAAAACTATGCTTTCTGCATTGTGGAGGTTATACCTGGTTAGATAATAGCCGCATCTCCCTGTACATAAACCAAAGAACAACAGTTCCACACGCTTTTAACCCGCATCAGGCAGAACACGTGAGTAACGATTACGTCAATACTTTTTACCTACAAAAATCGTATCCGAGAAAAAATCACTATAAAAAAAGGGGGGAAATCTTTTTGTTCTTTCATATTAATCTCGTGAAACAAAGTGCACTTTTTTCATTGATTACATATGATTCAAGTTTCAAAGTTTATGTTACCTTCAATTCATTTTAATTATTCATATATAATCGGTAATTTTTTATTTTTAATTACATAGTTTTAATAGTTGAAATTGATAACTTTTTAATGGTGAAAATTCCACTCACATTTTATCACATCTTTTACTTCTTATATGGAGATATCGCATGAAATTCTGAGCTTTTGAATGTAGAACTTTTAAGTATTTAATTTTAAAAAAAATTGTTCTCATTCCAAGAAAAAATTGTACATGTTAAAATTGTTTAGGTATTTTCTCACGTTTAAACAAAATTGGTTTTAATCATTGAAATTACATGTGTATAGATAAGGAATCAATTGTGATAAACATGATTTACATTATTTAAGACAAAAAGGGATCAATGTTTATAATTTTATTTACAATATAAATAACTTAGTATATGTTAATTTTAACTTTTATATAAAATAATTACTTCTTTTAATCATTATTTTATTATTTCACACTTGATTTATCATCTAGATTACATTATTTAGATAACTGAAAAGCAGTTTTAGAAATCATATAAAATGTTCTTAATCATCAAGGTGATATTCAAGTATTTTTTTAACTTAAAAATTGTTCAAGGTGGAATAACGTAAATTAAATAGTATACTTTAATTTATTTCAGATTTTGTTAACGAAATGTACAAAGTTGACATTAACTGTGGAATTGTCTAACTGCATTACATAATTTAATTATTGTATCAAGTAATTACCCATTTCTCTAAAGTAATTAATAATTCTTAATTTATTTCAGAAAATGACCATTGAATAAGTTTACTTCTAATAAACTTGATATTTTGTATATAAGATTACAAGTTATAAATACTTTTTTGAAAATACATATACATTTATAAAAAAAGGAAAAAAATGTGGTCTGAAATTATTCATTATCTCAAGGACCCTCACCTAGTTGCAAGAATTCAACAGTTCTTTGGGATTGAAATACTTTATAATATGGAAAAAAAGAAAAATGATAACGATGATCCATGTAGTAATCATATCTATAAGGACAACAAGGTCCACGATACTGAAGATTCTAGTTCAAGTTGCAATGAAGTACACCCTAAATCAAAGCAGCCTGTATATAGAATTAAAAATTACTTTTGGTATTATTTGTTCCTATTTGGTACAGAACTAGGCGATGAAATATTTTACTCAACATTTATTCCATTTTGGTTTTGGAATATTGATGGAGCTGTTGGCAGAAGAGTGGTACTTGTTTGGGCAATTATTATGACAATAGGTAAGCCCATTACACGTAATTAAGTAATCTATGAATTATTTTTTCAGAGTATAATCTAAAGAGTAGATTATACTCTGATAAAAATTTTTTAATTATCTATGAATAATAATTGCAGTATTATAATTAATTGCTGAGAAAATAGAAAATAGTACAAATTAATTCTATAAACGCCATCGTCAAGTTTATCTCTATATTTGGAAATTCAAAGAACCTGTTTCACTCTTACTTTCTCTTATTACAGAAGCGTTTATATAAGAGAACAATTCTGTTTCTAATTTGAAATAACAAGTATGTTAATTTAAATGTGCGCATTTATATTTTTGTGCATTGTTTTAAATTTTAGGGCAAGCTTTGAAAGATATTTTTTGTTGGCCAAGACCCGCGTGTCCTCCCGCAGTTAGATTACAGGACAAATGGTCTCTAGAATATGGGATGCCTTCCACACATGCCATGATTGGTATTTCTATACCATTTACTGTTGTTTTGTTTACAATGAATCGATATATTTATTCATTTCCTGTTGGATGCTTCTTTGCCACAATATGGTAATTTTAATTCATTTAATAATATATATATATACTGAAAAATATAAATTAAATGGAATTTGTTGAATTAAAAAAGTAGGCTTTGTAGGTAAATTTTAAAAAATTGACTTAGAAAATAAGGTTATAAGTTTGTATAGAGAATGTGTAGTAATTGTTATATGGAAATATTAAATATAAAAAAGAAAGAAAAAAAGAAGTTTGTAAGTTTATTTCCAAAAGACATATTGTTACATACATTTTTTATCGTTAGACTTTTACTTCATTCATAAAAAGTTGAACTATGAAACGATAAATAATACGATTATACATTGTCAATTTTCCTATTACATTTTATGCACTTACGTAAGCGATACAATGCATGCTATTTATTAATGTGATCTTGAATTATACTTGTTATTTGAAACCAATTTATTAACGGTAGAAGTCCATTCTGAAATGATATAAAATAAAAGGTCAAAATCGAACATTTACATTTGTTCAAGGATCTACAAAGAATTACTATCAAAGAAAATTTATTGAGATAAAAGTTAACGTTTAGTATAAATATCTGTAACAACGCTTATTAAAAATATAAAAATAATTAATTTTACAGGTGTACTCTAGTCTGTGTAAGTCGACTATATTTAGGAATGCACACTGTATTAGATGTTATTGTTGGTCTTGCATTGGCGATTCTTTTTATGCTTCCTTTAGTACCTCTGGTAGACATGATGGATTACTACTTCCTTACTCAAAGTTGGGCTCTATTCCTGCTAATAGCCATTACAATTATAACTGTTATATGTTACCCATGTAGTGACAAATGGACTCCTACTAGGTATACTTATCAAAAATTTAAACATTTCTATAATTAATATTATTGCTTAAGTTATTCCAATGACAAAATTGTATGTCAATATGCAATATATAAATTTACATTTAAATTTAAAAGTCATTAATTGTCAGATTATTATTAATATATTTTGGGTACTAATATCTGATAATACGAAATAATAAATGTTTATAATCATTCTTGAATGAAGAAAAGAATAATTTTTTAATATATGTGTTCTAATATTAATTTTTAACATATGTATTCTCAAATAATTATAAATATTATTCCTGAATGACCTTTCCTGTCAGTCGAGATTTTGACTTTCATTACCTAAGCTGATAAGAAAGTTTAAATGCTGATTTTCATAGTTGATTCCGATCATATGAATTGTGTACTAGTGCTAAATAGCAATTGTATAAATATACCTTATTAATGAAACTTATTTGTACATATTATTATAATGTAGTATTGACTTACAAAATTAAGTTAAACAAATATAATCGTATGCTTACATGTTTACCTATAGAAACTAATTTTTTTTTTTCATCACTCGGGGAAGAAAACGCCATTTCTCTCCATAGGGAGTTTCGGAAAAATCGCATTTATCATTCCCTGGTGACGAAAAATTACGTATGTATCAAGGGAGATTCACGAAAATCTACATATCGTGTGATTACAAACCTATGGCTCGGATTGTAAGCTTCGCGCGAGAGGATGGATTTTCATTTGAAACTCCCATGGTGCATAAATAGCTGTTATAATACAATGTATAATATTACATTGTAGTATTACATGATACTATATATATGTAATACTTCCAACGATTGCATTGTATATAAAATATGTAATAAGGGAAGTCTTGGTCTGGACGGTGTTCAAATAGTGAAGTTTGAGTGTATAAAATATTGAATGACTTTGTATCTCTCTTGGATATCTTTTATTCAGGAACATTTATTCGTAACTCCATAAATCAAATATTATTTCTCTATATTTAATCATATTATATAACAATTTCCTAATATTTATATGGTTTTTTTCAATTTTGTTGTTTACATATTTTAGAGGAGATACGACGATGGTGGTATCCGTGACCGCTGGTGTTCACGCAGGTGCCTGGATTAACTACAAGACTGGTGCTTTGTCTTCGCCACTTGCTTCCCCACCCTATCAAATCATCTGGCCTTCCTATCCAATGCTGGGAAGACTCGTATTACGAACCATAATTGGATTGTGTTGCATTATTGCAACCAAAGCGATATTTAAATCGCTCAGCTATGCGACCGTTTGCGCCATTTTAAAAGTTAACTCCAAGGAACTGATGAACAGCGAGAACCATTTGGAAAACAAAAATAAAGTTCTAGTCGACTTGATCTACAAGTATATCGCTTGTTTTATGATCGGTGTAAATACTGTTTATCTACTGCCAAATGTTTTTTCAATCATAGGAATAGAGAGGCCTACCTTTTATACAGAAATATAATTAACCCTTCATTGGTTAAGTGAACAGCTGTGTTAAAAAAAGAAATTTGAATTAAACTTTTGCAGAGCAACAGAGATATTAAAAGAAACCTGACCAACAGCAGGTTAAATAAAGCATTTATCACAACGTTTTTCTCATCATTCCGCAAATTGTTTTCAAGCAAAGGTTCAAAAGACTTGATCCATGCTTACCACTCTATATTTTTTAAGTTTTATATTGACTGTTATTTTGTATAAAGTAAATAATGATAGAAATAAGATATTATACTTATAAGATAGAAATATAATATTTAACGTTGTCGCAGTGGTATGTGCAATCGTAATATCTGAAAAAGGAGAAAAAGGTTTTAACTTGTCAGTTTAATTTTAAATGTAAAATTAATCAACGGTAATTCTTACGCCAATGTTGCTGTCCATGTAAGCTTTTACACCATCCTGATCTATGGGATTTGGAAGAAAAATATCGGCAAATTGATTGAGCGCAGTATTTTCAACTATTATTCGATCTTCACTAATGTCCACGGAAACATTGTTTGCTGACTGTAATGTAAAAGAGACATTGTCTGAATGAAATAAGATAAATTACATTTAAAATAAATGAAGATAGCACTCACTAAAGTTGGTATTTTAAATAATCCTATCAAACAGTTGTCCTGAACTTTGGCATTCCTTAAAATAACATATTCTAAGCTTTTTTCATCTGCTTGTGAGTTTGATAATTTTGTGCCATCCTTTAATTCTTGAATTAAAGGACCAGTTGGTGCAAGTACAGGTGGTTTTCTTGCTTCTCTTTTTTCAATTCGATGTGGTTGAAGTTTACCCATTACCTATAATATACTAGTTTATATAAATGTATATACAAGCAATGTTAATATTGTATTTAATGGGTATAAGCTATTATTTTGAGATTAATACAAATTTATTCTATGAGGTATAATAAACAGTGATCTTGCCCATGTGGAGAAAACACATTTTTAGTAAGTAAATGTAAACATTTTCAAATTCTAATCTTTTACATGTATAAATTGGACAAGAAGAAATTACTTTACTCACAAATAATCACTATGTAAGTAAAACATTATTAATAAGATATATTTTTACCTTTCGGTTTTTCAAAACTACATGTTCTTTTGCATTTAATGATTTTTTGAATTTATCATTAACACCTTCGATAATAACTTTCAAAGTAAACACCATAAATATATTTATCTTGAGACATTTTTCAAAATATGTTTTGTTAATGAGGACATCGTATGTTGAAGCTGGAGCTCCACCTGAAAAAAAAAACTAGCAAATTAAGTAATGGGGAAACAAGTAATAATTTATATTTCAATTTAAATAATTAATGTAATTTTTCATGATATATTTATTTTCTTAATTAAGAAAGAGAAAAAGTTAAATAAATAAGCAATTATAATATACGTTTACAAATAATAATTTAAGAATCTGCCAATTATTAACTTTTATCTATTTCTGTTCTTTCATGTCCAATTGATAATGGAATCAAATACGACATATCATCTTCCATAATCATTTTAAGGAATGTTTCTGGCGGCAATTCCTCTGGAGCTGGTATTTCATCATTTGTACAAATATTAATAAAATTTTTGTCTCCGCTGTCACTTTTTATTTTTACACAAATACCTGTGTAAAGAAGATAATACTGCAATTAGTTGGAATTTTATTACAAAAATAGTAATTGATAAATAGCTAATAACTAATTAGAAACTATTAGATAACTAAAACAAGATATAGAATTAAAAAATTAACTAAAATTAAATTTTAGTTAGGATGTTGTTCAAGATTATTAATAAGTTAAATAAATTGTTCTTATATTCTTATCAATATGAAAAAGGAAACATTTTTCATAGTATACAGTATAAACAAACTTTGTTATTGTTTTGCATTTACAGTAATTTTTGCATCCTTTGGACATAAATGAACAATGTTATTGTTTTTACTTCATTAATTTGACCTTTCAAATATACACAACATTGCTTTTTTATACCCTCAATTTTAAAAACGTTTTATTTTTTAATTCTATATTTCAGATTTTTTGTAAACTATAGTGATTGCAATTATTGTATTTTAATTTTCTTATTTATAATATACAAAAAAATTTATTACCAGGACTTGGATAAACTAAAACTGATGGTTTCTCATAGTCAGTTGCAAGAGTGTTCATTATTCTGTTAAATTCCTTTTCTTCTTCATCTTTTTTCTAAATATTAAATGAGGAATATTAGTGATAATTAATAAATTTTACAAATAAACAGTTAGCTACTAAAAAAATTAATTTTAATAACAAATATGATAAAGATAAATGTTGTAATTAAAGAAAAACGAAATAAACATAATATGTGCAAAATAGTATTGCATGTAAACGTTACCGGTAATCTCAATTTCGATGTAAGTAAATTATCATCAATATCTAGAAATGTTTTATTCGACATGTTTGATTAATTTATTTTGAGATAAGAGTATATTCAAAGTCACTTTTTATTGATCAATCAAACGTTCAGATATTTATCGTCATGAAAGATACACTTAAAGGTTATGTTGATTTTAAAATTTGTTGTGCGCAGAATCAGAATTATGTTCACATTGGCGCCCAAATAATATATTTCTTTGAAGAAATATTTGTCTCTGAAAGACATTGAAAGATTAAAAAAAGTTTCAAAATTAAATTCATAGTAGTATTTTCAGAAAAAAGTCGGTTTGAAACTATTAAAAGAAATATACAATTGTGTTTTCTTCTTTCTTTCTCTTAACAGTGAAATAAAAGGTGATAGACATATAGTAACATTGCTTATTAAAAGTAATTTCTTATTTAATCAGTATATTAATTGGTAGACAATTTTAAACTAATTATTTTTTATTTATTATTTCTTAGAATTTCATTAATTCTAAGTTATTTTGAACAAAGTGCACTTCCGGTTTCGTTACATTCAACGCGAAGTTAGTTCAGTTTCATTATTTATATTGGTTTGTTCTAACGTATTTTGATGTTGTAAAAATGTTTTAAAAACGGATTTGAAGGTCTGCAAAGACAAAAAACTTTGAATTAAGTAAGTTTGCATGTTCTATTCTTATAATTCTATTATTTTAAACTTATATAATACTTGAAGCATCCATAAAATGGTGCTGAAAAATGAAACGTTTTCGAACTGCAAAATGTAAACAAAGCTTGTTTTTGTATTATATTGACATTCATTCTTATGCTCTTCGGATGTAATTAAACAATATTACTGTTTTTATTTCATTATTTCGTCCTTTGAAATGTTTCCAAACATGTTTATTTTATATACTCAATTGTAAAAACGTTTCATTCTTCATCTTCATTCCATAAAATATTCGTTAGAATATCAGTGTATCATTTATTGTGTATTTATATATAATATATCTGTAAATAAGTGGGATTTGCGTTAATAAGAAGTATTTTATGACTAAAAGAGGTAATAAAATCTTTAATGTACATTTCTTTTAACTTAATATTCGATAGATTAATGGCGGTAAAATAGAGAAAATATTTTATTATTCTGTAAAATATGAATTAAATTGTCCTATAAATTTATTAAGGAAGGTTATTTTTTTCTTATATATTTATTAATATATTCTCCGAAATAACCTATTAAAACAATATTTTTCAAAATAAATACATAGTTGCGTATGTTTATTACTGTGTACAGGTTTTAAGTTATACTAAATAAGTAGGTTATTTTATTAAGTAATTATTTTATAATAAAAAATAAAACAGTTTACTTCATGAATTTTTACCCAGTAGTTATATACAATTATAACCTTTAAAGAGAATTTTGAATCAATATAATCTCCACAAGACCTCATAGAGGCAGAAAAAGGACAAGGGAAGGCAACTGTTTAGTAATTAATTAATTAATTTCTTTTTTGCAAAATGGACTCGATGTATATAAATATGTATTATATTATACATATTTATATACGTTATATTAACAGACATATATTAACATCAAATAGGGTACATTAACATCAATATATATATATACAAATATGTCTACCATAGCATTTGAGGTCTAGATTTTTCCTTTTAAAAGCAATAACATTTATTAAGATTTGAATTGAAACAAAGTTAAAAACAGTAATATTTTCCTCAGTCTTTCATTTTTAGGATTAAATTTGGTATTTATTTGTTTATAATTATATGTTACATTTTCAAAATGATTATTTTTATAATTCTTGTGTACTTTCAGTAAAATTTGCTTTATCCCTTACAGTGCACCAATGTTTCCAATATTTCATTAAATACAAGAAAAAATATTTTACATGACAGCCTCATGGAGAGGTTTAGAAACCAAAAAAAAAAAAATTTCAATAACTTTTTATTTCAAAAAGTAAACATCACATTCATTCAGACGTAATTTAAGAATATTTATTGCAGTATACATTTGTAGATAATCATTATTTATATTTAGATGAAAAGTAGTTTTATTAAATATAATTATATATAATTTAATGGAATAGATATGTAAACAAAAACTTGCACGTTACATTAACAATTTAAACAATAATTTGTCGGAATATTGACATTAATAAGAAACATTTTCAGATCTATAATCTGGCGCCCTCTGCTAAGCAGATTGGAGGATTGGCGCGCTCATTCAAAATGCCGCAAGATGGCATCTGCGCGGCACAGCTATCGATGGGCTGACAGGTGCTTTTCAAACATGGCGTCTAGTGTTTACTCCAACTGATCTTGGTGCCCGAGTGGACTAACAATCGGTCTAATTTCATTGTTTAAATAATCGGTTCTTCCGTTCTGTGACAAAGTGTCATCTGTGCGGTTCATTGTGGGCTTTCAACGAATGCGCCCTATTTGATCTGTCCGATACTGCGGAAGATTTGAATCCCCAGATCTTGTCATCTCCGGTTGCCTCTCGAGACGATCCGGCGGCAGTCATAATCGTGAGTAATTGAAATTCCAAGTTCTTTACATTGGTCTACAATGTACGATCAATTTCTACATAACAGCAAAACCTGGCATCTGAATTGTCTATAGGGATAAACAATTATCATTAAGGTGATAACATTCAGCCAAATCAAGAATGTTTGTTTTATTATCGTTAATTAATTTATGCGTTTATCACTGTGATACTCCAATTTTGGTCAGTAAACACAGTTTTGGTAACTATAATTTTCAATTTCGTTGGGTACTTTTAGATTAATAATGAATTTGTACATTAAAGCAAACAATATAAGTGAAATTTAAATGTTGTAAATAAGGAAATTGGACAAGTGAATGTGATGACGTTGATTCTTACGAAAGTTACACCAATTGATTTTGTTTGTAATGAAATTTTGTTATTTGTTTATTTTATTCTGCTGGTTTGAAGTGTGCATAATTTGGGAAGGGAATTTTATGAAAGTTTATTCATAATTTTATGAATTCGCGTGAAGTATACGGATGTTTCACGAAATTTGTAGCAAAAATTTTTTTACGTTTTTAGCTATATTAGGAAAGCTTTCTAAGCAGCGAGAAATTTGAAATGAAAATGAGATTTATAAGTGGGGTTCCGTGAAGGGGCAAATCCGAGGGAAAGGGACCAAATTTATTGCAAGCTTGGGTGGTAATCAATATTTGAAATGTGAAATATATGCAAAAATTTTATTATCGACGGCGCGTTATTCAATTTGAAATTCATTATTTTCATTATTGCCTATTTGATGTAAAAAATATACATTTCATTTTAATGAATTGATATATTTAAATTACTCGAATTTGCATTAAAGGAAATAAACAAATCCCTCGAATAATCAACTTTTTAATTGATAATTCATGATAATAATTGATAAATCAAGATATTGTTATCTAACAATTAACCTTCCTTTCTTTCTGTGCGTTATCTTATCGAGAGTTATAACTTGTTTAGCAACATATACGGCATAAATTAACGTTTGATTAAAAAAAAAAAATGATTTTCGTTAGTACTACATTTATTTTAGCAGTTATCAGTATACCGTTAATTTGATATCTTATTCAATAAGGCATGGCTCGCACGTTACGTGACATTTTTATTGTACAATATATATCTCACGGATTTTTTTCATGCGGTGATTTTGTATATGATTGGGATCAAATTGCGACAGGTTTTGATTTGCTTACGCAGTACTCGATCTCGTCTTTTGCAATGTTCCAAAGCAAACATCAGTTTTTTGTTTCAGATTTAGTGTTTGCGTTCTTTGTCATGCAAGCTTTTACTTTATGTTGCATTATTTCAAACGATAAGTGTGAGTAATAAAAACATAATAGTAAAAAAGATGACACCTTTTCCTCCCGCAGGTTTTATAACGATATCAAACTTTTATTACAAGTGGCTTTTGATTTCTTACGATATGAAATATTTGTTTAGGTGAGATTAATAACTCTTAATTCAATTATCAGAGGTAAAAAAAGATTTATTAATTATAAACTTAATTAATATGTACTTTTAATTACTTAAATATGTATTAAAACTTTAAATTAGTCCTTTGCATGCACTAATTATATAACTTCACAATCACGAGTATGTATATTGATTAAATTACACCAACTGTATAAAATATTTGCAATGTAATGCACATGTGAGATTTAAGAAATGCGCAATGAATATGCACACATTAATTGATGCAACGGTTTAAGGAAATAAATCTCTGGCTTGGTTTCAGTCAATCGACGCTTGGATTTGAAATGGAATTTTGCGTATAATCGTTTCGGACGAAACAATGAAAATTATTTAAAAAGCTTAAAGTCATCAATCAGAAACGAAATAAAGCCAGGAATAAAGGCTACTTTGTTTGCAGTGTGCCGCAGATAACGGGACTAATTAATGGGGAAATGACCCGAATTGGATTCATAGCGATAAATCTGTACGTTGTGGCACGGTATTTACAAAACGAAAACAATGGCAACAAACTGAATTCAAGTGGCTATTGCACTTTTATTTATCGATCAAATTTATTTTTCAACCATTCGGATTCGGCGTCATACCTTTGACATGTTCTGTATTAGGTAATGCCACGGGACTCGCGGTCATTCTATTTTAATGCCTTACTCACCGCAGTTCCACCAACCTTGAGTTACATGTTTTTATTTACAACACTTTTGTGGCGGTATTCGAACCATAGAACCCGGAGTGAATAATTTTTGGCCAGTTGATTCGAGTGGAAAGAAAATATCTTCAAGTTAACTAAAACTGAAATGACGGTGTGATTGGATGAATCAAATTTGAAACATGTCAACATGAAATACTTTTACTGCAAACGTTTTAAGTTGGAATAGTGAAAAGAACGAAGTGAAATTGGATTATTTTTTGAACTGGAATTGAATTTTGCTCACTCATTAGATGCTAATGTAATTTGAGGACATGATGGACAGTGTTACAGAAAGTATAATAAAAAGTTGTATAGTATATTTATAAATGAGTAAAAATAAAATGAAAAATCGTACATACAAATATGTACGAAAAGTGAGAAATTTATTAACAATAAGTAAAAGTAATAATCATGAAAGCAATTTTTAATACTATATCAGTATTAAAATCTACCACAAGATATGTAAAATTTACTATTATTTATAGAAAAATAATTAACTTTTCAATGTATCTTTAAATTGACATTAAAAATAGTCATTTGTGATCTTTCTTTTTTCACAGTGTAATAAATACGAAACCGATCGTGGTTATTTTGCCCGGTGTGGGATGAAAGAAAAAGTAAACATTGGGTGTAACGAAAAGCAGGCGACAGAGCGGAAGTCGTGGAGAACCACTGTCTATCGGGTCGCATGAATGGGCGTAGGTGTCGCGTATAAGGTGGACATTTCGAAAACTAACTCATGAAAACTGAAACGGAATAATTCACCGCGAGTTCTCGACTCTTCCCTTTTTGCGGGCTTTTCTTTATTTCTACTTTTTTTTATTATTATTATTATTATTTTTTTTTTAGGAGGAATGTTAAAGAGACGAGAGGGGAGGGAAGCAGGAGGAATCAAGTGGCTCGGGGAAGAAAATTCCGCGGCGTAATGAGTGGCTTAAACGTCAGGATGGCTGCGCGAGACAGGTTCATTGCGCTCTTGTTTCTCGGTTTTCCATTTTACAAGGTGCGGAGAGCCACGTGAGGAACGCGAGGAAAGGTCGACATAGACGATTCAAGTGCCCTTTATGCTTCGCGTAAATTAACGTCTCAGAGTAGACAACGACCGAATAAGACCGACCGGTTATTCTTTTATTCTTGCGCGGACGAATCTTTTGAGTTTGGAGTTTCAAAGTGGAGCTTAAGGTGATGCCTTTAAATTGATGGTTCGTGGGAGTAAATTGGGTCAAATCGGCAATTATACATTGAGAAAAATTGTACAACGAAATGTACTGTATTGTTAATAAATTCATGGATGTGTGAACTTGTGATAGAATTTGTTAACCAATATAATAAATTATAATATACACTGAGGAAAAATCATCTGGTTAATTTTTGTGATTACTAGAATTCTGGTTGAATTCATCGTATTATGGTTGCTTTAACTATATTAAAGAAAGTTAATATTTCTATACCTTTTTCTGAGTGTAAATGTTATAATTTTAAATATATTTATTAATATCATATTCCATTTAAATATATTAATTCTATCATAAGTATACATATAGCGAGTTATTAATAATATAGTAAATTTTCCTCTTGATACTGATAAACATGTGTTTAGTAAATTCGTTTGATGGTGAATTTTTCAAAAGTTCACTTAATCTCTCGAACAAAGTCTTATCAAATTGTCACAGACGGACAATAGAGATTTATGATACGATGACAATAGAAACATCTATATTCATAACTGTTCACTTCTTTTGAATGAAAAAGGCATTGGAAAGTTATATAAAAAATAAGTGAATTTAGTTCGCGTTTTTGAAAGAGAAAATTTTTCATTAAATATTGAAAAAGTTTTATAAATAAATGATTATATATTTTTTTTCATTAATGAAATACCGCGTTGAAGTTCATATTTCATATGCTAGAAAATTGACTTTCCATAGTCCTTTTAAAATTAATCGACAAAGAATTAAAATTTAAGTCATTCGTTTACTAAATCAAACCTCAATAGTATTCAGTAACACGATATTTCTACAATTTATCTCTCTGACAATGTTTTATTTCATGGAGCCTGTTATGTAACGTCCCGAATGCATTGAACTTTCGCATAATATTTCATTTTTCTAAAAACATTTACTGGTTTGGTAAATTTTTACCAACACACTTATTACAAGAAAGCTGAAAAATTATATATCACATTGATTAAAGAAAGAAAAAAGAAGGAGGCATCACAACGTGGATACCTTAAGGTATAATAAAAAAAAAAAAAAAACTGCAATAATAGCTATACATTTAATCTATTTCACGGTTCGAACTCGATTGTTTTACATTATTTCTCAATTAATTTAATGATTTTGCCGTTGAAATCGGAGCACTAATGTTTCGAAGACAATAAATTCCCAGGATTTCTTTCCCAGTGCGTTAAATGTGGCACGACGTTGTAGCAAAAAATTGTAACGAAGAAGTTGGCACGCGAGGCAAAAAAGTCTAAAAACGGCCTCGGTCTTCGCAAACCAAATTCGCCCCGAAGCGGCCAATTTGGCCTATCCTCTTATTATCGGCATTCGAAAGAGAAATAGCAGCGGGTCGTCGCCGGCTTAAGGATTCGTTATGAGGCGTGCTCCTTGGTTGATTCCGGCGGCCAATATTACTTCTAAGACCTTCGGGATCCCTCGATATTGGCACTACGGGCCACGAGAAAGCACGGCAGCGTAAGAAAATAATAATCGCCGAGATGATAAGACGAGGAAGAAAATGATGAAGATAATTGAGAATATCTCCGGGGCGGCGCGCAGATCTAAGTTACTGGTATTACCGATCGAGCGCTTTGTTCGATTTATGGGTTTAAGCGATCCAAAATAACGTGGCCTTAAATTACAATTTAGTATGCGAACTCGAAAACTTATGCATCGAGCGGCTTCGCGATGTGGTTAAATTTTACATTATTATTGACCAACGAACATTAAATTATGTTATCAGTTTTATTCGCATGCACGCCGATGAAAATAAAAGGCAGACATTTGTCCTAATCGGTCTGCGCTTGATTTGAATAAAATCTGAATAAATCATTTCATTTTCCACTTTTCGTTGTGACTTTCGAAGAATGTATGCATGAGTTTGCGGAAAATCTGACTAATCTCTGATCATTTGTATGTCAAATTTATTGAAGGTCTATTTGAAACTACACGAAAGAAAGATATTGGAACTCTTTTTCATTTATTTACTAAATAATTACTATTTCTTAAAACAAATTAACCCAGAGGTATAATACGTAATGATAAAAAAAGTAGCAGCTTTATGTTAATATACACGTATCTTTGTTTAGCTTAGGGTTTGGAAACATCTCACAAAATTACGATACTGGGGTTCGGTGTTGCTAATTTCTAAAAAAAAGAAGGCTCCAGATAGGTACAGTTTGTTATGCATATTCCTGAAAATAAACTTTAACTTTGAAACCACACAATTCCTTTAGGATCGCATCGATAACGAACCAAGTAGCTGAGCGCTATTTCGAGTCATCCCGATTGAAATTCGTTCAAAGCGTTACAATTAACCGGCGCTTTTCGTCGCGTGACGCGGGCAGAAATGTAACGAGTATGAGAAATGATTAAACGCGCGCTCAGTACGGGCGTGTACTGCCTTATATTGTTGCGTTAAAGAGATTATATCAGTGATTTTTCCACGGCAATTAACGCCAGCTCGATAGACTGCGAGGCGTAATGTGCGGCTTCATAGTGCCTTTCCGGTGTATCCAGGTTCGCGTCCGTGAGACAGAAACGAGTTTATAATTGTGCAGTCGACGGTCGAGGTGTCTTTTGCGCAAAGAAAGCGAGAAAAAAGGAGGCTACGCGGAAACGGAGGGGGCGGGGCGGGGAGGGGGTGGGAGGCGAGCCCATTGAATCGCGGACTTTATGCAAATCTCGGCTCTATTGACTGACGGCGAAGCGGCGCGAATTTTGTTTATTTGCCGCTTCGTTTGGCGAATGTGTTCGTTGCTGAAAATCAGCAGGTAGGAGGGGAGGAGGAGAGCGCGCCAATGAAAAACTTGTCTAGCGGTGAAATTTTGTTGGCTTTTTTATCCTCTTTTTCTTTCTTTCTTTTTTAGTTGCACCGCTGGTTCAGTGCCTTCGGGGTAAAGACAACGTGTCTCGTACGTATTTTACGATGAAGAGTTATTAAAATGCACGTTTTTACCTTGAGTGTATTTTAATGAAGACGTTGGAGGAAGATTGATTTTACATAATCTTCAATTGGTACCGAAAGGAACGCTTTTGATGGATTTTGTTGTATTTCGTACGAGGTCTTTAGTGCTCTTCTTCATTGCCTTTCTGAAGCACAGTTAAAAACAGTAATTTTTTCTGTGATACTTTTCTCAGTGTATTAAAACAGTTACCTTTAATACTTATTATACATTTTAGGTATCTTCATAAGTGGTCTTCTGAGGTTCCACTCCTATTTATTATAATCAACTTATATTTTGTTAATCCTCTAATTTGATACTTATTAATTAACCGCGCTGTAAGAGGAAAACGTGCGTGTTTAATAATCGCAAAAGTGGCCTGTCATTGACGAAAGTGACCAATTAAAATGGTAATCAAGTGAATTCCGAGGGACCTCTTGGGGTTGCCCCGATTTGAAAGAACGCTATTACGAGCAAACGACGTGAAATACTAAGCTCAGTCACGAGAGAGTTGCAATATTTGTTCTTTTGCTTGAACTTACTAAATTGTGTACAGTCGGCCGAAGGTCGAGCGCGAAATGACAACTGCAAAATCGGCAACGTCCGCGCCGACTCGGCTGACCCTTCGCTAATTGCTCGGGTACGAATCGCCATTACTCTTGAGCAATCGTGGTACGTGCCCGGAATGCTCCGAGACGGGGCATGCTTTCGTTGGTCTCGGAGCGCATTTATCGGTGCCACGCGCCACTCCGTCACTTTACTTCAATTTGCGATCTCGCCTTTCTAAAAAGGATGTGCCATGATAATATCGCGACAGCGAAGGACAATGGAAGAAGAGCAACAAAATGCCGCCAGCGTTGGCAATTATATAATCACCATGTGGGATTCGCGCTTAATGCCGAAATTGTGGGAAAGTTTCAGATTTAAAGGAGCAGAGCGAGTGGGATACTCCTACGCTCAATTGCTCATCGATTTTTTTTTTAATGTTGCATAGTTTGATTGGCGTCAAGCGTTTATGGACGAAAGTTTACTTATTAGCGCGTCAAGCTTTTCTGCGATTATCAATGTAATTCGAACTGATGAGCTCAGGGAATTCTGCGAAAAACTGTTGTATTAAGATGAGATGTCACTGAGTGGCCAACTCAGAATTGACATTAACTCTTTAATAAGACAGATCTGTGAATGTATTCTAAAATAAAAGTTAATTTAGGAAAAACGCGACTTGCGTCAAAAGTAAAATATATTTAGAATGTTTTAAATTAGTTTTTATATATTGCAACTTTGGATAATATCTGGTTTAAATGTAGTAGACAAAGTCCAGATTTTACATAGATATTTCAACCAGATGCTATCCAGAATACTATCAATGTATATTAAGAAATTGATATTATTGTTTTTAAAAATGATTCGTAAAAATGATTCGTTTTAGTTTTAAAATTTCTATTTTATATTTAAACGTATCATTTGAATAATAATCTCGATCCAAGTGTTTCTGATGCTTATCCAGAGGATTATTATTTTCCAGTTGACATCAAATTGTAACAATAAACGGTTGTTGTATTAGTTCATAAAAATGTAGGGTTGTTAAATATACACGTCTCATTCACGTCGTAGTTAAATTTATAATTTAAGATGTTTGGATTTGACTTTTCTATGTCTCGTAACTGTGAAAATCTCGGTTGTATCTTTTCTGTTGTATTGTTCGGTTTGAATATTTCCGACGTATTGTGGTCGCATTCGAACCTTCTCGGTTGCTCTGCCATCCGTGCAAATCCGGTCAATAAACCGAACGGTCCGAACTCTTCTTACCCCATTAACGTCAGGAGTGAGTTTCATATAAAGAGGGTTGGAACAACCGATAGCCTCCCCCCTCTGTCCTCCCCTGGTCCGCCCATATGTTCTCGATGTGCGTGGTAGTAAATAAATCTTGGTCACAACGAGGATCATAGCATTCAAAACGCGACGCTCGTTAAGCCACGCATTTTGTTCGCATCACGATTTTTTATGACGATGTTTGGCGAATCACTTAGGTGATTGATGCGAGAGTAATTTCAGTTTATATATTGGTGCTGTTTGTACAAACGTACAAGTTAGGCGCACTCTCAGACTGCAATATAAAAAATCCGGTTTCCAATTGCTTTGATTTGTTTCCAAATGTTAATACCAAATTGTGTTATATATGTTAAACGATATTTTGTAGACTAAAAATGTTAATAACAATGATTATTATAATAATTATATTGTTACAGGAGGAAATATGTATGTACATTTAATTCTGAATCAATGTTGCGCATGATTCCAATCGAATCGTTCCGAGATATTGATTTGAGATGAATGTCACCCAACTCGCGAGAACAAAGAATATCATGACACAATAATCTAATCAAAACTTCATATTAATGATAGTATTATTATTTTTGTAAGTACATATATAGAGGCAATGTGCCTGTGGGACACATAGTGTTGCATTTCCCGTATAATTTTAATTGCAATTTTCTTACAATTTTATAGGAAGTTGGACGTACAAGCTGAAACGATTGTAATATAATTTAAATTGTGCCAAGTGATTGGAATTAATCCGTTCTCGTTTCGGGGCGATCAATAATCTCGCGTGGTTTACGTTATTGATAACTTTTCCCATCCAACGATTGTATATTTTCTCGGATCTAATGGGGGAACGGCGAGGGAAGGGCCGCGCAGTGCATCTCGTACACACAGTTTCATGAGGCAAAAGTGCTCTCACAATCGAGCTTCCCGTTTGACTTGTTTAACGCAAACTAAGCCAATCAGGCGTAAAGTAGATGAACGAAGCGAATTTCTAGCGCGCGTCACTTTCCAGGGAGAATTAAACATAATGAGCTGTTGAAGAGCGACGCGGTGCAGCCCGGGGGAGGGCGGAGTGGGAATTCATCTGAAAAGTGCGATGACTAGGTAAACTGCGCCTGCAACAGATAGACGCGTCGCGACAAAAGCATTCCTAGTAAATTTAATCGTAACAAATGCACAAAGAGCGTGAGATACGTGTGGGAGAGATTTGTGTCTGGGGTTTTGTTCGATGAAAGAAGCTCGCATTGGAAGTTATTAGGCTGTGATGTAAAGTGTGAGATAATGGAAGGACCGTAAATAAAGTAACAATTATCCGCTTGTCACCTGTCTTTTTGTTACAACATTTAAATGTCATAATTTTGTGGAATATATGTGTAGCATATACACGTAGAAAAAAGTTGGAACAAACATTGTTGTACCTTATAACATTCCTGATGTAATAGTATATTGTGCTAAATATGGAAATTGGCTGATTATAGACGAGGTCGGAAACTCTCCGCCCTAGGACGGAAAACGACGATTTTCTGTCCTCGCTTATAATCAGCTAGTTTTAGTATTTTAAACAGGACGAAAATATGGCAGTTTAAAGCATTAATAAATATCCTATAATTTTTACTATACTGGACACTCTTTCGACGGTCAATTTATTAAAATATCGATGGGGGAAAATATAAATATTTGAGGAATTTTAAAGACAGTTACAAGTACAGTATATAAATACGACACATCTATGAAATTTCATAAAAAGATCTGATACTTTCACATTTTTCTTGTAATTGTCGTAAGAATTTCTTACAATTGTACTTTCGTATTAAATATTTCAGTTTGAAATAACTTCTATTCCATTATATATATTACTATATTTATTGTTTTACCAGGGGTAATAAAACTGCGATCAACTGAATCGTTGGTTACACTTAAAAGTTCATCTTTTCAAAAAGATGAACGTCACTAAAAAATAGCTGTTTGCTTTTTAAGTATATTAATACCTTTTAAAAAGATGTTTTTGAAAAGAAAATATCTTTTGAAACGGTGCGATGTATCTAAGAATTATTCACTGAATCTTTCAGTTGTGTCCTAGATAGTTATATACTTTTATCTATATACGTACATATATATATTTTTATACTTTTTCTCAATATAATTTCTGAGTATTGCTTTACTTTTTAAGTTTTCAATGTGCACATGCATGTAAGCTTTTAAGTCTTCTGTAATTCTCTTTAATTTTTCTGTACTCGTGCTATTATGTAACTGATTTAAACTTTTTTCTCATTGAACGTTTATTTGCAATTGAGCACATTGAGAAAAAGCTGTTAGTCTTGTTACTAAGAGGAGGTAATTGAATTAAAATAATTATTGTAATTGTTGATAAGAACGTCAACTACCGAAAGAACAGTTATTACAGGTTTCTTTAACCGTCAAAAGTGGTTTGATCGCAAAATCAAAGACTAAGATATGGTAAATATTTAGCATATGGTAAACATTTATGTAATTTTAAAATTCCTCGCAACAGAATGCAAAGGGCATGTAAAACTGAACATTACTTTAAAATATATATAACTCGACCTTATTATTAGCTATCAAATATGTCCTTGACTAACATGAACTAGACCCATATAGATAAATTTAATTAAATTCGAGGCATTTTTAACGATTCAATTAGACCTAATTATTCGGAGTAGGTTAATTGAGGCGATTTTTACATGGAGATAGGCAACGACAAGAAATTTTAAAGTTCAAATAAAACTTTTTATTTGTAACATTTAATTTTCATAATTGAAGGATCTGTTTAGAGTGGTAATTAATATTAAAATTAGTTAAGTAATATTAAAATGTAATGTATTCTTTCAATACACTGAGAAAAAAAATATGTTAAATTTTCGTATATAATTAGGAAACTGAAACTATATGTAGCGTATAAGAAATTTTCAAATTAAATATATGAAAACTTAGCACATATATTACACTACTTTATATAATTATGTTTCCTTTTCGCATACTTAATGCTAAGCTTTCATACATTTTATTTGAAATTTTCTTATACTTTCCGTATAGTC
>JABFPN010001592.1:0-27785 GCA_022817305.1 Leptoteleia sp. ZL-2020 | reverse complement strand
CGTTTATACGATGTGCAGAAATACTAGGAATAGCATCGGGCGTCCACAAAAATGTTGGGAAACATATGGTCGTTGTCAGCTGATTGGCATTGTACATATTGTGTACTCAGAGACTGACGACCCTTTGAAAATATTTGCCTTAACGTTCGAATTAATAATGCTCAGCGAACGTTAAATAAATCTTATTACTGAAAATCTTACCTTTTGTCGAAAAACATGAAGCATTGTATCATTTAATTGTATCGTTCCTTCCAAATCCCTGAAAAACCGAATCTTCCTTCGCGCGTACGTAAAAACCGAATAAAAACCGAATCGTCTTTTCCCCGCACTGACGACGCATCGCGAGAATCAAATATGGCGGCCGGTTGAAACTCGCGTTCAACGTTAATTTCATCGTGCTCGACTAGATCAACCGATGAGACTTTACGCGAACACGCGATATTTTAACGAGTGCCGTGAAAAAGTAGCAAACTGGAAGGAAGACTAAAGAGTCGCGTGTTTAACCGGTAATAAATCGCGGAGACCGAAACACGAAACGAAGGGCGCAGAAACTGTGGACGTTAGTGGCGTTGGCGGTAGGAAATGCGCCGCGTATATGTTGTGCGCGCGCAGTTTAGGCTCGTTTCGTTACGGCGCCGTTCGGCGCGCTGTTAGTGACTTCGGCAGCCGAACGTCCGAATCGAGTCTACAATAACGGAACGCGTCTAAACGTGCAGAATACCAATGGGTGCGTACAGACGTGCCGTTCAAGTTAACTTGATCAGTGTTCTAAAAGTCACTAATAGCGACTATTATAGTAATAATAAATAAACAAAATTACCCCACGAATTCGATGTGTGTGTGTGTACATATTCAGAATTGGATGATTATTAAAAAAGGATTAAAGTCACATATGCTCTGTATTAAATTCAATGAAACACTGATATTGTATTAATTCAATGCGAAAATTAATAATTATATTTAAATACGATCTCTGTTGTTCCAACTATTTAAAACTATTAATTTCCATAAAAGAATAAGCCCATATTTTTTATCAAATTAAAATTTACTTCAATATTTAAGAATTATGAATTAAACATCATTATGGACATATGATTTTTCCTTAATCCATATATGGTCAATATATGGCAATAATTGATATAATATCAGTCTTTCAGTAAAAATTACTATTTTTTAAAAGAAAAGAAAAAAAAGAATAAAAAGCAAACAATAAAAAATTTCCCTGTAAAAAAGTGTAATTTTAATTAAAGCACGAATATACATCTGAAACACAGTTAAAAACAATTTTGTTTTTGTTACATTTTTCTCAGTGTATAAAGTGTCAATAGAAAATATTATTAATTATAAGAATTTTTGGTACTCTCTAACAAGCTAACGGAATCTTGAAAAACCGTTTTACCTTATAACTAGATGAGACCATCGTTCCGACGATAATACGATTTTTCTCGCCCTTTCCACGGTTCGCGCGAGGTCCTTGAAATTGGACCGAATTGCGATGTAAGATAAATGTAGACAGGTGAAAATCGACCAATATTTGCTTGTATCCCGACCGTTATATTACCCCGTATGAAATTCAACTCTAACAAAGTTGATATTTTCAACGAATTCATTCGATTAGTCGGCTCGATTATAAAATACAACGCGATTAAATTGTATTACCGTTTAATTTCACGGGAAATTAATTCCGATAAAGGTTCGGCCATTATTTAGTCCTTTATAAATACTAATCGTAAAGCAATTAAGTCAATTTATCATTCATCTGAATAGCGAACATTCAAAATTCAGACAAATTAATTACAGCGGCGTTGAATACGAAAAAGAACATTGAAGCCCGCCGTTGGTATGCCATGCAAATAAAAACTAAATTATTTGATTTCGATGAATATATCTTTTCATGCCGAAATCAAGCGAATTGAACTGTTATATATCTTGCAAAAATTCTTACAACCGTAAGCGTCGCATTCCAGTTTTTAAATTACACTATATAACAAATAATATAACGTTATTACTTTCAAATTTTATTGTAATATTTATGCGGATTAGAGAATGCGTATGATGTACCGAAAGTCGGTAAGGGGAGGAAGTAAAGAGGTACGACTTTGCCAACCGAGTCCACGAGAAAAAAAAATTAAAGAAAAGTTGTAAAGCCTTAAAAAAACTCAAAAAGAGGAATTTCATGGCCAATTTTAATAAATATACTACTAATAAACTTTTATTTAATGCAATTTATGCCGCATAAAAAAAAATTTTTTATTGAAAAACACCGTATATTTTATTATTACGTCCAAGGTCAACCAACTACAAACAATATCAAGTATTCATTAATTAATAAATTAGATATTATTAACAAATTGTCATTAAATCATTGGAAGTCATCCAATATAATTGTTATTCATGAAAATTATTCATTACATAATTGTATAATACCAATATAAAAAACTTATTTAAGCAATTAAATTCATAAAGATTTCTATCAAGAAAATTGGATTTTTCTAATACAAGTTGAAATCCGGAATATATTTAACAATATTGAAATACCTGTTGTTTCTTAGTTTCCATTTTACCAATTTCAAGCATGTTTCCTTGCAAACAATAAAAAACTAACATCGTTGTACCTCACAACCGCCGCGTTATAATGTTTCGATACGAACTGGTTAAAAAGTGACCGCGCAACCGGCGCAACCACAACAATGCCTCTCCCTCCCCTCCACCCCTCCATTTGTTTACGGCACTAGAAACACTCGTGAATGTTTTCTTCCGTAACAAAACAATCGCCCGAATAACAACAAATACTTATAAAATATTTCCGTAAAATATTTTATTACAAATTAAAATATCCACCGTATAATATTATTATTATTATTATATTTCATTTATATCTTAAACTATTTATATAATATTTTACAATAATATTACACTTTATTATGTGAAATATTTCATAAATATTATAAAATATTTGTAAGACGTTACAAAAAAAGTCACGCGGACATTTGAATGTTTAGAAAACAATTTTATTTTCTAAAAAAGGATTAACCAAATGTTATGTAAATATTAAGAGCTATTAGGGCGATAGATTTTTTCGAATTTCTTCTTTATTGTTATGTTATTGACGGACATAAATTTGTCCATGAAATAAAATGAATATTTTCTTCTTCTTTTTTTTGAACAATAATATAAATAATATTAAATTATATGAATAAATATTTAATTTAATAAATAATTAACGCATTCAATTTTATTTAAAAATAACATGAAACATTTTCATATATAATTTTATTCATTTAATTATTATTTGCATGATATAAATTGACAACGTTTAATATATGTAGGAAATGTCTCTGAGAACTGACAGCTGCGTTTTCGAAGAAAATTGTTCATTTAACACAATATAAATACAATGTATCCAAATGATAATAATCCTTCAAGTTTAAAGGTTCTTTAACTGGGAATAAGTGTCGGTTTTGCGGTCTCGTCAATATTACGACGGCGGTTCCTCTTGTTTGCTAATCAAAGTGAAATGCGTTTCATCGAAATTCGATGCAAATTTAATGGAATAGTCGGTGCGTAATTCAGTATTTCAACTAGGTATTCACTTACACTTCGCGGCGTTGTGTATACTATACCTATCCTGGATCGTATACTGTCGTTCTGAGGCATATAATTAAACAGAAGTTAATCCGCGGATGAAGGTAACTTTTAATCTTCACGCATATATAAGATAGAATGTTTCATTTAAATTTTCTTCATACCCGCAAGAATTATGCAGGTATCAATGTTATTGAATGTTAAAAAAATATAACTAATATTAAATATTTATTTCATGCATATGTTCCCTTAGGGATTTTATAATAAAAATACAATACAACTCTTGAAATAAGTAATTGTATAATTTGAATTTTTCTTTGGGAATTATACATACCTGCAAAGTTTAAAAACCCCCGAGTTTTTTAGTATACTTTTGTTAAGAATTTAAAGAAAATCAATAAAAAAAAGGTATATACTTTATAACGGACAATATTACACGTCAGCATAACTTCTTTTCTATTACCGTTGAAACGAGGCTGAAAAAGCATGCGGGTATTATAAAACGAACATTACTCTGTGTTTTGAAACAACGAATAAACGACAGAAAAATGTATTTCCGCAGCATCTACGCGCGCCTATAGAATACACGTGGGACGCGCGCAACGAGGTGAGCCGTTTGTTGCCGGAAACAGTGAGCCGACGAAAATAAGGTCACGTGCTTTTTCCCGTCCGTCCATAGAAGAGTTTTCGCGACAACGTCCTTACAATTCGGCAGCCCTTATTCGCGTACGAGAAAAGAAAGCGAAATATAAATAAAAACGTACGACAGTGCGAAATAACCAGCGCCAGCTTTTGTATTGCATTTTCAAAACTCGTTCCAGTTGCTGTTTCTGATTACATGCCATTCCGCCAGCACTTTCCAGGATTTTACATTTTCCCACCACCCTTCCAAAAGTACGACTTAAGTAAGTCGCTACGAATATAATGCTTCTTGTTATTGACAATACGTCGTATTTTGTAAAAAAAAAAAGATTCAAATGAATATTTGTGTCAGTCGGTTCATTCCGAATGAACATAAATCATTGATGCTACTTTCAGTGATTACAATAAAAAATAGGGCAAAAAAAGACTGATTTGAACTAATAAAATAGATAATTATCAAATTAATGGCATTTTTCAACAGCGGTCATGAGGAACTGTTATAATTTTGCGATTTTGTATTATTAAATTGTTTTTTGTGTTTTTTTCTGTATGGAAGAAAAAGAAGCAAATGTGTGGAAGTCTTAAAAAGGTCACACCATGCATGATTAAAATGCACAATGTAAAGCACCATTTTGAGTATATCTCTAACCATAAATGTGTATATTTGTATAAATTGGAAGACATTTAGTAGCTTATTTCTTTTTATAGCAGTAAAACACGAATATTGTGCAAACAGAGATAATTTTCAAAATAGTTATGATTTCATGGTACATAATACAGAATAATACCGATGAATATTTTATTGGATACACTTGAACTTAACGGTATTGTATTTCAATAATGTTCAATAAAATTCGACCTCACAGTTATTGCCTAATGATGAAACCAATCTCAAGTAATACCTCTCGATTGTTTCCTTAACATTTTACTACGTATTATTAATCTTCGATGGTTTCCTGCGGAAAATAAGAGAATAAAAAAGTAAAACACAAATCGTTCAAAATTTAGTTTTATTACATTACACCGATGTCTCTCATAAAAATTATGTAATACGAATAAATTAAGTACCGCACAAATAAAACGTCTCTAAAACAATATCTCTTTCGCTGTTATATACAAAAATTGTTTACCTAAATTAGAATTGTGTTCGAACCGTGAAAAATAAGCACGGAATGCGTTGCTTGAGTCATTTCAAATGTTTACACGCGTATATTCAACGTATATATCAAATAAAACGAATATAAAAAAAAGTATGTATAAAGTAGAATACAAACTTTCGAAACAAAACTTTAACACTTATAAATAACGTCTCTTTTCCTCTTTTAAATAAGAAATATGTGAAAACGCAATCTCTACTTCGTTACATCCAACATTGCTTTTCCATATATGTTAAAATTTAAATTCACCATTCCCTTTTTAAATTATATTAAATTAATTAACATCAATATTGCTTTGAATCTCCTTCATCATAAATCCTTTCCACCAAAGCTCTCATAATACTTCCTGGTACTTTTTGATGTTGCTGGATTAAATTTTCGAGCGCAGTTGCAACCTGAAATTTATGGACAAAGTCAACAATGTTTATAAACATGTTATTCAGCTGATATGAGTTTCATTTTTTTTTTTTTTTTTTGGGTGGGGGCTATATGTAAACTTACTAATAAGACAAGTGTAATAAATGCATTTATTGTTTAATATTATGATAGGATGTTATAGCTATTTATGCACCAAGGGAGATTCAAATGAAAATCCATCCTCTCTTATTTTCAATTATTATTTTTATAAACTCTTATAAAAAATTATTATTAATAACGTTAAATCACTTACTTTCACTTGCAATTGTTCTGGTGTGAGACTTCCATCATAAGGAATAGGTTTCCCTACGTAAGTTTTGAGTTTTACAGGAAATCCACCATAAATTGGCTTTAATGGAAATCTAGTTGCAGCATATAAACGCAGCCACAGTCTTCGTCCCCAGCTAATTGTTCTAAATGCTTCTCTGATATTTTTCGTGAATATAGGAATTATGCACTAAAATAAAAAAATAAAGATATAATCAGAAAAATTAAATACAATCATACTTCATAAAACTTTTTTGTTGTCATAAAATTTTAATGTCAAATTATCTTATAGCATATTATTACATTAATTTGTATTAAATATATAATAGCATATTACTCAACTTGGGAAAAAAGTGGTTTTAAGTTAACCATTTTTCTTCGAGTTGAGTACGATATTTTATTCAATGTGAAAGTAAATTGTTGGCAGCCCCCAGGGCTACCAATACATTTTATTTTTAAGATGAGTAAATTATTATTCTTATTACATTATAATTAATCTAAGAAATATAAGTATTATAAAAAGTGAAACGTACAACTTTAGCATCTAAGGCGACTTTAGCAAAGCCTAATCTCTTTTTCCACATAAGTCTGTAGTAAGCATCACTAAATTGAGCTTCGTAAACGCCACCAGGAGAGATGGCAAGCATATTGCCTTCTTTCAGTATTGCAGAACACGTTTGAATTGTGCCAGGAATAACTTTAAGTACGTCCGAAATTATAGACCAACCCGGAAATTTGAATAGGAAACGATCAGCGACTGTATGTATAAGTCGCGAATGAAACAACATCACCCTTGATATAAAATAATAAATGTCAATTGGAATTGCACCATGGTAATACACAATTAGCACTGGCTCTGTCTTTGGAATATTTTCAATACCAACCACTTCATAACCTGAAATATAATTAGACTATTTAACATCTAAATTTGTATTAAGTATCAATATCTCTTTAATGTAAAAATGAATTATTACAGAAGAAGACTACCAAAAATAGATAATGACGATGATATTTATTTGTTTTAATGCTGAAGGATAAAATTATTATTTATTAAACTTATATTTAATATACAATTATATATATAATTAGTATATAAGTATTAAATTACATCATTTTTAATTTTTTTCAGCGCTGTCCAGATAACCTTTCAATTCACGAATATCAATAAAAATGAAGTATCAACAAACATTTTTTTGTTACATGATTTAAGAATATATTAATTAATGCTTCTTTAAAAAACCAGACAGTGCGTATTATTGAAGAAAAACTAGACATTTATAAACTTTAAACTTTAGTACAATTATATGAATAATTCTGAATTATTATTTTCCAATATTTTTATAAAAAGCATAAAAATATTCCACACATTTGCTTTTCCCTGATTTTCCCTTCCATACGTTTGCTTCTTTTCACATTTGCTGAAATCTGACCAATGAGAAAAAAGGACAAAACCCGCCAAATGTCAATAAGATTTAAAACAATGAAATTGAGTATTGCAACTGCCCAGTGACCTTATGCGCCGGAAAAGCAAATATGTGAAAGTGTCCGGTACCAATAAAAGCAAATGTGTGAAAGTCGATTGTATAATAATACATTGAACACACATTATACAACAATCAAATCTGTCCCTTTTAATCAAAGCAATTGCAATTTAACGTGTCTAGAGCAAACAATTAATTCAAATGAATGTGAATTAATGTTATTGCTTACTGTGCCATATCCAACCATGTGCATCCCAAACAGCGGCTACAACATTACGAGATGCTGTTCTCCAATCACTACCATAAGCATTTCTAAGTCTTACTCTGAAAATCATCAAAATTGTTGGTGATCTCAAGTCTTTGCGAGCATACATATACAACACAACAATGTTTAGATTAGATCATTGAAAAAATACTACATATGACTGTCAATAATTTTGACGTAAATTTGAAAGAACATCATACATATGCATGGACTTTTTCTTACGCAAAGCCTGCAGCGATTATTTTTTTTACACAAACTCATATTATAATGACTTAATACTATTTAAATCTGATCAGTTTGCTGCAGACTTTGGTCCTTTTTCTTGTTCTCAGTTTTTCTCAGTTCCAAGGAGTGTTTATAAAATTAACAAGTTTGATATAAATTAACTAAAAAATTGACATTTAAATAAAAATATATGCTTTCAATTGCAATTTATCGTTGCATCGAATCAAACTATTGATTAGATAAAATGTTCAAAATGATAACAAAATTGCATAATTACATAAAACAAAATTAATTTCCATTTTACAAACCATACACAATTGTTCTACTTAAACAAGAAAAAAGAACTAATAAGTTGAATATATCATGATAAATAAATATAAGCATAATTTCTTTTTGTATACTAATTAATTAGTTAGAAATGAAAGAGGTTAATTACACTTGAACTAAAAATAGTGAATTACAAAGTGAAAAATTACAAGCGGATGACAGGCATATGTTTATAAATTATGTCAGTTAAACAAATGACTCAATCAATTCATTCATTAACTGAGTTAAAAATAGATAATTGACTTAAAAAATGTATACAAACCTGTGCAATTTGTAGACATAAAGTATCAAAGCGGTAACGTACAGCAGAACAACGATGACCAGTGGTAATAAAAATGTAACAAGTAATGGCATCAAAAGCCATGACAACCATAAAGTAAAATCTATATCTATATAATCAACTGTAAACAAATTAATCGTTTCATGAAAATTACACCAAAACAGATTATACGACAAAGTAAAAAATAAGGATAAAACGGAAACTGCATAAAAACTGTGGATTTATTTTTTATTTTTTTTTAAGAACACGACTTTCCACCTGTTAAAATTGAGGTTAGAAAAATTTCGACGCGGAAAAAAATTAAAAGAATTACCTATCACATTTTCCGCGAGTTGCCACAAATTTGTGAAAACGGAAAACATAATTATTGAACGCGCGCGAAATGTACGTTGTCATCCGAGAAGAAAGAAAAGACGTCTAAAAAATTTTGCCCCGCCGTCTGAAAATACGCATATTCGCGGTCCGCCGTTACGAATGCTCGTAGCTATTTATTACAATTAACAATTGTAATTTGGCGCCCGGTATCGCATTACACTGGACGTAATCATAATTGCGATCGTTGGTGCGTGCAAACGGAAACACGAACGAAGGCCAACTAGTCCCGTTTCAGTGTTCTTAGCCGAAACCCCGGCGACATGACGTACGGCGAGAAGTAGTCGCGCTCGGTCATATCCCCGCGAATCCGCGCCACGTCCCACCGAGACGTCCCGACAAGCTCCGTGACGCCGTCCTGTGGGTATACTTTTTGAATTCTGACAGACGGTACACATCTGCCATGTTTTATTATTATTTACGTAAAATTGGTGACCGCGGTACAGCGCGGTGCCGTTGGTTTGAGCGGCAAATTTAAACATAGGGAGTTTTTTTTTGTTTATTGTACAATTTGGTCTTACGTCAGAGTAATCAATAACCCGTAAGATTAAAGTTCGGAAATGTTTGGATTGAAAAAAAAAAATAATATTATATTTATTAAGGTGAAATATCATTGTTGTTCATAAAGTTAGGTTGTTTTAATTTATTGTTATTAAATGAATCAATATTAAAATTTTTGAAGTGATATGCCATTCTTTTAACACGGAAAAAATTATATAAGAAAATGATATTATATAAAATTATATAATTATAAACAGCATTTCCATCGTGTAATATAGCCCAACTTTTGGAAATCGTTGTTTTGCCACTTGGAATACGACTTTCAAAAGGTAAGTAATTACACATCATTAAAATAAATATTTCACAACCAATTTCTCCGATTGTGAACTTGTCATTGAAAAATTTTTATAATTAAATTGTTCTGTGAAAATAATTAAAAATACATTAATGTAGTAATAAACGACTGATATTTTACTTTAATTAAATAATTAATTTTATTGTACTGGTTTATTAAATTAAGAACTATAAATTAGGTAATCTGATTTTGTTAATTTTTGCTGTTAACTTTTACAAAAAGAAATATTTGACATTAAATAGAAATAAATTATATATTTTTTTAATTTAAATTTTCTTAACAAGATCGTTACTTTACAGAAACCAGAATGTATGTAATGAAAAAAGTTTCAAATGAATTCATTATGGGGTCAAGAAGCAGATTATAAATCGAAAAAACCATTCATTAAATGGCTTACTGTAAGTTATCTGTCAATTATCAAATTAAGCTTAACTTTAAAAAGAAAATGTCATATGTTACATGTATACCATTAGATAAATTGTCAAAGTGATATCTGATTTGAAAATACAATGTTTTGAGTTCTATTGCCAGTTTTTTTATTAAATTATTATTTATTCAGTATTATTATCTTTCAAATAATGAGTACCGAATATAATTTAAAATGTTGGAAATAGTTTAATTTATATAATATATAATATGATATCTAATAATACAATATATTTAATTTGAAAAATGTAGGGTACATATAAAAAAGTAAAAGCCACAAAAGAAAATAAAAAAAATGAAAACAATGATAGTTCAAGTACATGCGCTACACAGAATCAATGTAACAATCATTGTTTAGATCCAGTAAAATTAGAAATTGGCAACAAAAAAGTGAGTTGTTTCAAAAAATGAAAACTTGAACTAAAAACGTTTCAAACTGTTAAACTTTTCGTACTGCAAAAAAGTCGTACGGTTATTTTGAACCATATATTTGAATAAATATAACTTATAGGCATGCTCACATAAATACGTTTGTATATAAGTAATGTTAAATATAAGAAGTTACTTTTACCACCATAGCCCAGTCACATTAAACACTTTACATGTATTATTAGAAAACTCCTCAAAATTCGTCATTCCTATTAAACCATATCAAACCAACTGCAGATGAAGAAAATATTCCATCAAATAAAGACAGCAAACAGGTATTCTTAAAGAAATTAAAACTTGTTATATAAAAAATTAAGAATTTATTATAAGATAAAGGACAAGATTCCAAAAGAATTGACTGAAAGTATATATTTTTAGGTGGAATTGCAACAAGCAACAAACATTCAAAAGGACATTAGTCTTAAATCTTCTACCGATAATTCAATTGCCACATTTATGATAACAAAATCGCTTGAAACACTCGAGAAATTGCATGTTGACAAAAGTATACAAACAAACAATGCTAGAGAAAATGAGGAAAACAAGGTGGACGAATTTATTTACAACAATTTTTATAATTTATAAAGGCGAAAAAATAAATTTTTAATTCTCTTAAGGCATATAAACTGATTCTTCATCAGTTACGTTTGATGAAAATGGACATGCGACTTCTTCTAAAAGGAATGCTTTTAATAAAACTCCAAAGTAAACAATATAATGAGTTAATTAAGGAAAATAAATTACTATCGAGTGATCTCTTTACAAGTACTCGGGATACCGAATGTCAAACAGAATACACTTTGTTAGATGTAATTAATGAAGTTCTTTCAAACTAAATATTTTAATCATTCAATGAATATCATATAATTTTCAAATGAATTTTAACGCTGAAATGTTTACATTTATCTGTCTTCTACTATGCTTGGGAACTTTGACAATAGAATTGCAAAAACGCTCATTATTTTAAAATTTTCAGAAAGAAACTTGTATGGATTCAATGAAAAAGGAAGAACTGACAGAAGAAACAGTTAACGATACAATAATAGCGTGTAACATTGTTAATTACATGGTCAATGAATTATTAAATGTAAGAGCAAAAATTTGAATATTAAAACATTTTTGCATTATACATTAACATTAAACTAACTGAAAACAAAATACACTTCAGCAATCGTTGTATCGTATAGATTGAAATAATATTATATTACTCAACGAGGAAAAAAGTGGTTTTAAGTTGGTAATCCAAGGCAAAGGCGAAGAGTTACCAACCTGAAACCACTTTTGTTCGAGTTAAGTAAACAATTTTCTATATAAAACTTAGGATAAACGAAAAACTAAGTAAATTTCAAATATTTCAGATAAATTACTTGATTTACAAAGTGGCTCACAAATGTAATGATAAGAGTAACTCTGAAGTAAATATTACGAAGTTGATTCAACATCTCGAATGTTCGCACAAATTAACAAACGAACGATTACAGAACTATGTCATAAATGGTTTTAGATTGATGCAATTATTTTATTTTATCAAAGAAGAATATTCGAAATTGAAAAATTCACTCGATGAAGAATATGCAAAGGTAATTTAAGCTACAATGACGAACATATTATCGTTTTTTTTTAATACGAAATCAAATTCACAGGTCTATGAATTGTGGGTTTTGACGAGAATGAAATTAAAATTATTGGAAATGGAAGATATGAGCGATGAGTGTCAAGAAAAAAACAGCACTGATTTCAGGAAAAGCTAATTTTTATTCATTTCCACAAAATGACGTGATTAAACAAATGAGTGTGATGAACGTAATACATGCATTAGTGTAACTACCATTAAAAAAATATACAATATTAGGTACAACAGGTTTCTTAACCATCTACAGTTACTTTATGTCGCCACTTATGCACAAGTCCAGCGACACTTTGTGTTATTAATCTCTTTCGAGACGTATTAAGATCATTTCCATTCCTATATTTACTTCATTTCATTTATAAATACAGATAAATCGATATTTATAAGAAAAAATGGTCGTGTCAGATATAAAAATGTGGAAGATTCAGACATTTAAAAACGATTAAAACCGCGTTACTTTCCTAATGAACAATGAATAAACGAGGGATCGTATTATAAAATAAGTCGAATTATGATTTAAAAAAAATATTCGCTTATCATTCATACGTTCACTGTTTAACAGTAGTCCATTAACATTAAACATTGGTACAATTAAAAGTTTTCATTTAAATAACATTTGTACTAAATCCCCCCTGTTTGTGTGCTTAATAAAATCTTCCAAAGAAAAGTGTCGCTTTTTGCATTTGCGCATCAACTGCAGTGAACTCTCGCGTAGATAGCCATTGCCATCGCTAAAAACATATTGTCATCTCATTTCAACAATATTCTAGTCTTTACTAGAGTATTTAACATATATTTATGCGAGAGTTTACTGCAAATCCTTATCACAAAATTTGGTTTCAGTACAATTACTTTATACAATTGCCTAAGCGATCCTCGTACGCCATTGTTTTCAATTTAAAAACACGAAAAAATTCACATTCCAAGAGACAGACGTAAAATAATATATTGACGTTCATAAATAAAAAATCAATAAAATATTAATAGATAAAAGCTGACAAATTAACAATCACGATAAAATATCGCGGTAAAAATGCATAACGTACAAATATACAGAGGTCGCAATGATATAAAATTAATTTTTATTAATTGATCCTGCAAAAAAAAGTGATATGTGAACGAATTTTTTCTGTTTCCTACTTCTTTTAATCAAATTATTTTGTAATACACTGTCCAAATAGTCAATAAGTTTAAAAAACAAACTAAGAATTGAAATTGAAATATTTTTAAAAGTGAGCAAATGTTTAATTTGTAGAATAATTCTGCCTTCTGCGAGTAATAAAAAGCAATATAAACTGTAAAAAATTTATTTCTTAACGTTTTTCATGAAAAAATATTATTTAAAAGAAGCAGAATCAGATGGTATCTGGCTGAATCGCTATCGCTTTTATTTTTACAGATCTATATCTTCGCTAGAGCAGCCGTAAATATAAATAAATTAACATACAAATTCAGATTAATGACCGATTGGAAAATGCTCGTTTGTTTCTCTTTCTTCTTTTTTTTTTGCACAAATATATGTGACTGTATCTCGAACAAAATTGAGAAGCACCCATTCGAGAATCTCAGACTTGCTCCGGATTGTTGCGTCCATAATCTTGATAAAGACGCGGGCTGTCTTGGAAGGACGTGCTGGATGTTGAGATACGCATCTCCGGGGAACTAGGCTGCGAATTCGACGTCTCCGATATCGTTTCCTCCGGTGGAATATTCAGCTTCCGTCTTAAAACTGGAGCTACGAAACTCTGACCGGGTGCCAAGTCCCTCTTCGAGACCTGCTTCTGCATTAAACATTGATAATATATGTGAGTTAGCTTAGAAAAAAGCAACGAAAAGTCAAAGACAATATTGAAAATCTATATCATAGTACTAATAATTATCAGTCAATCGATCTGATTAAAATCTTTCAGTTTAAAATACTTAAAAATTAAACGAATTGGATATAATTACCTGTACAACTACAGTTAAAAACAGTATAATTAAATACATGTCTCGTTAGAGTTGTATTTTATTATAACTTTTCATTAAATTTCTTTCAAGTGTCTGAAGATAAGCTTTACTTTAGATTATGATATGATTTAATCATATTCAATTAATGATATTACACAATTATCTTAGATAATATCTGATCGCAATTATTATTCCATTAATTCAGCTATTATTATTATACAATTGAGTCATTATTAAAAAATGTTTAACAGTTTAATATTAATATAATATATTTATTATTGTTCAATTTGTCTTCTAATTTAAAATTGTTTATACTAGACTTGTTAGTAATAATATAAAAATTTGTGCGACACAATGATCATTTAAATTGTTTCTATTCCATTCTGTGTATTTTACAAATAAAATATAACTACCTTGGGTTTGGAAACAGGTAAAGTAGCACCTGTGACGAGACCCAAAATACTGGCAGCCAAACCGCTTAATTGAACTGCAGCTAATGGTGACAAACCTCGCCTTCTGACGAGGCCGAGTATTAAAAGGGCAGCTTGTGCCAAAACTGGAGCAGCGCCTGCAGACTTGGCAGCTTCACCAGCTAATCGTCCACCACCGACACTTGGTCCATACGCAAAACATAAATTATACCTATCCACCTAAAAATTAAATAAAATACATTTAATCAACTCTAAATCAGTTTACTATAAAAGAAAAATCCATAAATATAAATAACAAACTTGAGCATTAAGTCTTCAATGCCAAATCAAACATAATCTTCTGTTATTTTCTTTACTTTCAACTGTCTATCTTGAATAACTTTAATACGTTTCTTCATTAAAATAATTTCCACTGTTAAATAGTCAAATTAAATATTAAATTATATGAACAGAGTAAAAAATTGTTTAAAGAAACGAGAATAATTTAATTGATTTGATTTGTTTAAATAATTTAATTAAATTAATAAGTTCATTAAACTCTTAAAATTACGCATAATTCAACGTACCAAGTGTTTTACTAATAAATAAAGTAATCCAAACGGTGTGATCAAAGGACAGGCCAAGCTATAAACAGTCGTCATTATGAATACGAGCAGCAACCAAGCATAATGGGCGCCTAATGGGAATTCCCAGAGAACGGCCTTTCTTACGTAGATCCGTTCGGCCCGACTACGCGCAATACACAACTGATACGTGTAATACATCAGTTCGGAAATTCTCATAAGTTCAAGTCCGCATCCAACTAAAGCTGCGGTTATCACGTAATTTACGAACAATGCACCCTGGAAATATTCAAATATAATAGTAATTATATATAATATTTTTTTACTTAGATCGCAAAGACCGCACCAAGGTAATAACCAATTATTTATTCTTTGAAACCTTAACCATTTGCTGTGTTAGATTTAAAATTTCCATATTGTAAAACATAATAAAAAAAAGTTAAGGAAAGATAGCTTCTCCATTCTATTCCATTCAAAAATATGTATACTTTTCTCAAATAATAGTTACATGAGAATATAATGTATCTTCTCTTATTATTATATATTAAAACTAAATTAAAACAAATTTAATGAAACATTCAAATTACTTGATCAGGTAGGAAAACACACTCCCATCTCTCGGTGTTATTTCCTGGATTGACGGTCCAATCAAGAAAAGCTTGGGCGCTAGTTAAACCAAAACTTGGTAAAATAAGGACCATTAGAAGTAACAGCGATAATGTTTTGCGCATAGTAGAGAGATTTAAGCTGCTCCTCGTCCAATGGCGCACCAGAGATTCACTTCGTCCCACTACAGCCGGCATCAAAGCTGCTATACCCACCAAAAGTACGGTTGGTACAAAGGATGACAATATGGGACTTAGGTTTCTTATTTCACCGAAAATAGGCAGTTTGTTTACAGCTGATACAACTACCTAAAATGATAAATGTATTTAAATTTATTTGAATGTAATATTCGATAAATATACTCGACTTCCATACATTTGCTTTTAACTTATTTTCCCTTCCACACATTTGCTTTTTTTTCTTCCATACATTTGTTGAAATCTGATCAATGAGAAAATAGCACACAAAACCCGTCAAATGTCAATAAAATTTAAAACAATGAAATCGAGTATTACAGTTGTGCAGTGACCTTCTGTGCCGGAAGAGCAAATATGTGGAAATTTCCGGTTCCAATAGAAGTAAATGTATGGAAGTCGAGTGTATCAGATAAAATGATTATGTATCAAATAATAATCAGTTAAAGTATAATATAAAAACTGATTAAATGATTCAAAATTAAAGATGAATTGTATAAAATTCAAATACTTACAGCTGGTGTGGTAACGAAAAATATACCAAGAAACAAGGCTATATTGATAAGGTATGCATTAAAGTACCAACAAGGCTTCGCGATACACAAATTTTCCCAAAAAATATCTGACGGCGCTGGAGCCCAATCCACATCCCATTTCACAGATTGCGAAGCTCGCAATTGTTTTCTCATATTCTTTGCAGCTCCAGGAGTACCTAAAATTAAATGTTAAGAAAATGGAAATTTAAATTTAAAATATAAATGATTTAAAAAAAATGTAATTTTATGTAATAAATATTTATTGTACAAAATTAAGAACTGTAAAACAAATAATGAATTAATGATGACAATACCTAACGTAATAAATGCGATGCCCAGTGGTTTCTTTAACGCAGATTTTTTCTCTTCCTCAAACATTGCCGTCAATCTGACTTCTTCATTTGTATAAAATTGCAATGCATCAACTTGCCTCTGAAATTGTGGAACAATAAATCTTTAAAATGACTCGTTTAATTTATCACGTTTAATTGTAAATATTCAATTTACATGTTAAAACAGTTGGAAAAATAATCTTGCAATATCTAATAAATAAAATTAATTTATTTAATCGTATATACTCACAGTTCTACAACAACATCCTAATACTTGTCCACATGCGTGAGGATAAATTTTCAACGGTTCTCTACGTTTAACATAATTCTCGCAATAAAGTCGAGCTTGCTGTACACAATCCCTCTCCGTATCAATTTTCGATAATTGTTTTATATCATGAGCTATCGTTATGTCTTCTACTGTTAGAGTTGGAAACGCCTCTCTACGTCAATCGCAAAATAAAATTAATAATAATAAATTGTTGTCTATCGATATTACATTACAAAATAGTATGTTATTTTTTTTTGTTTTTTCTATGGCCCGGGAACTATAAAAATGAAGTGTTCCATATAAGCCAATTACAAAAATAGTATGTTATGCACCAAGTATGGAGCGACGCTGGTTATAGACGGGTGTGAAGTTGGCCGCGTGAGATGAAGACGGCCAAGCCACGCGAGTTTCTAATCCTCGTTCCGCCCCTGGTGCATATACTATTTCTTGTAACACGTGCAAGGAGAGTGCCCTATTTCTGAAACCAGCTGTTTCCAAAGAGACGCGGACGGAAAATCGCCAGTTTCCGCCCTAGGGTGGAAAACAATTACTTTCCGCCCTAGGGTGGAAAACAATTACTTTCCGCCCTAGGGTAGGTTCAGGCTTCTAAACAGGACGGAAAGAGGGCAGTTTCCGTGCACTCGTTACAAAAAAGAATTATATTGATATTTACTTGAAATAATCCTGCAAACTTTCCACATTGCATTGATATTTTGGTATTTCAGTTATTAACAAGGTTCGGGCTGCAAGTTCTTCCGTAGGCCTCGTATTTCTTACCTACAATTTTTAACATTAGACAAATTATGCTTATTTTTTTATTGAATCCTACTCTTATACGTATTTGATTATTGGTTCTTACTTTTTTCATGAATTTTCGCATAATGTATCCTCCAATGGGTAGATAAAGTATCGTCAGTATGGAGTGAACCCATATCAAAGGTGACATTGGATCTAGATTAGATATTGTAGTGTGACCAAATGTAGCTTTGTCAGCTTGCATCTTTCCTCGAAAATTGATCGGCAAAGCAATGCAAAGTGCTACTGCCATCATTAATGAAACTAATATTATCAAGTAACGTTCAAATGTAATATACAATAAACCATCAGGTCCGGCTCGTTTTTCAAGTTCTTCATCGCTGAAAAGTAATATCACGTAAACTTATAAATGAGAGAATTTAAAAATTGAAATCTATTTGTCTTTATTTTATAAAAGTACACTGAGAGAAATATTATGGAAAAATTCCAAAAATCTCTAGTAAACGAACCGTATCGAGTATATTTTCATTCTTTTTTCAAAGTTTAGACTATTTTTTAAAAAATTAATCTAATGTTATAATAATTAATTAATTAATATGTACAATCATACAGACAATGAAAGTATCCAATGAAAATGAAATACATTTTAACATTAAATATAACTGTTATTAATGTACAAATTGAATATTTTTGTAAGAAATAACAACTTACGTCACTTTAAAAGCCATAATAATCCACGAGAAGAAACCCCTGTCAACTTGCGAAAGTTGCGTATTAACAGAAGCTTCTATGTATAGTAAATCAGTATCACGATTTTCATTGCTCCCATAAAAAAGCTCCATCCACCTGTTATCTGTTTTGTGTAATAACGCCAGTCTGCCATAATTCCACGCCTTCTTCCGTAATAAGCCAAATAAAATAACTAAAAACTAAGAAAAAAAAATACTATTATAAGCTTGATTTAATTAATATATATAATATATATAGCAAGATTATAGATCTTAGTTATATATTTTATATACAAACATTTTTAAAAAAAGTACAACCATTTGAATATTAAAATTCATTGCACAAATGCAATATAAAATATTCTTTATCAATGATTGTACAATAAATAACAACTAATTTTTACCATTAAAATTACATAATTAATTTTATGTAATTTTAATTACGAATGATGATGTCAAATGAAATTATTCCTTTAATATTATTTTAAGAATACTTTTCAATATAATTAATTTAACTTACCGAGAATCCAATTAAATTCAGCAACAAATTTTGAGGTATTCCTGTATAAGCATCTGTTATGATAACTATTTTAGGTCGAGGTGGTATGCAGGCTTCCGGCACAGTAATAATACGAGTATAACTAAAAAAGAAATATCCAATAATTATTAGATAATACACAAAAACTCAAAAAATTAATTTTGTAATCAACAAAACATATTTTTTTAATTTTGCTGTTCAATAATTCAAAAGGTCTGTGTTATTAAGCAATTACAATAACTCCAGTATTAAACTTACTTAATAACACTTCAATCTACTGCAAAATTAGATGTTATCATAATTTTAATTGTTCTCGTATTGCAATTAATCTTAGATTACAAAATGCAATTTAATCCTTATAATGAACATTTAATTTGTTAACACATGGCCAAATTTAGGCAATTTTCCATTTCCTTATTTCTCTTAAAAGTCAATTTCATAAAACACAATTCTATTTACAAGATCCATAAATCTGACAAGTCAACAAAAATACAGTAGTTCTCAGATAGAAAATAAGTGTAATTCATGTACTGACATCATTCACTCAAAGCCATTTTGTTAGCTTTACAAATCCATCACAAAATAAAAGACCAATAAATGACAAGCCCTGCGAAAATATATTGCACTATAATCAAGTGCCTTGATTAACCTGTAAGAGGTGCCAACAATTTGCGACAAGCTAAGTATTAGTTTTTTTTCCCCCACCTAAATTCCACTGATATAAGTGAAATGACACCCAAATTAAATAAACAAAAAAATTCTTTAATGCAGCATTGTTAATTTAAAAAGTAAACAAAATATATAAAAACACTTTTTAATTCTTAATACATTTCTAAATATTAGCAATATATTTAATTTACAAATGCTTAATTAAAATATATATAAGTTTTACATTGTCACCTTTACTTAAAAGCAATTGATTAAATGTGGTAGACCTAGAACTGAAAATCATGTCAAGTCTGATAAGATTTGTAATTAGTTTTTGAGATCTTTTGGTTAAAAACTACTGTGAACACTTGTCTAACAATATTTTATTCTAAAAATGTTCTTATTTTTATAGGAATAGAAATTCATATTCCCCCTCCATGAGTATCTAGCCAACACTCTTTATAAAAACATGAAAAATAAAAAAAAATGCAATATTTGTGGAAATATTCTCCCAAATAATTAAATTCATATACCATCATACATTATTCCTTACATTTAAAAATATTTCAAATTATTTGATATGCAGATTTATTTACTTTCTTAATTCCAATCAATCCACTTTTTGGTTATACCATGAGAAATAAGATATCAATCTTACAAAAACTTCTTTTAATGATTACACCTGTGTTAATGAAATTATTTATATAATTATGACTAATTGTAATTTTTGACTCATATACAAAATAAAAAGAACAAATAGAGGTCATTAAATAACAATTTAAAAATTCATAATTGAAATTAATATACTCTCTTCCTGTTGTATTTAAAAGTATAATAATTTTCTTCTTTCACTTTTAAAAGCTTCCTAATTTAATATTAACTTAATTAATTGCACACACCCAATTAGCACTATAATTAAATTTAACTTTAATTCAAGCGAATGATTAATCCATTATAAACGGTTATGAAATTATAAAGTAAACGATATGGCAAAGTGGTCGATTAGATGGAAAATTGTGTTGAAAATAAACATAAGGAACTAAAAATAAGCGCGAACAAGTGTCCAAATTTTTTAAACAAAGACGACACAAAGGCATTATTGGTAGAAACGTGCTAATCACGCTCGTACATATTAGCTATTACAATGAATTTCACAGAAATGCATTTTCCCTTCTCTCTCGCCCTCTCCGTATTTTACTTCTTTTTCTTGTGGGTCGTAGAGGTGCCAATGCGTGAAATTGATGATCGAAACAACAAGATCAGCGTGTCACAACATAAAAGAGAGAGAGAAACGTCAGGCGCGCGACAAGTGCAATGGCTAATAGAGAAGGAAGAAGAAAGAAAAGAATCGCGACAAAGGCGGCGCATTGTGTTACACTTACTTATCCAGGCCCTCCATTTGCGCTCTCGTGTCAGTGTCGTTCTATCAAAGTTCGGTTGGGCAATGATTCCGATGCGACATGTTAAAATCCACGTGCCAACCGTCAACTCGACACATCTGTTTCGGCCGCCTTCGTCCGCATTTGAGCACGACCGATTTGCATCCCTATTCCGTCATTCGACTCGGCGATCCAACGTCCGAGCGACCCGCAAACGTTCGTGCGCGACGCATCTAACCTAACCACAGCGACGATAGTGCGCATGCCCCTCACTTTCGCCAATCGTTTCCAATGTTTTTATGTCAATTGTTGAATAATCGCTTGGCTTTACGACTTATCCACGATAGCCACCGTTCCTCGGATTAACGCCGAACGATCGAACGGTCAATTTTTCGCGATTCGCCACTTTGCCAGTAAGTATCGATCAAGATTTTGCGAACCTTCTGGACGAAATGTCGTTAATTTTAAATTTCAGATGTGTAATTGCAATGACAATGTGGGGAATAAAAATATATTGAATAAAATGTTTGCGTTTGTTAGTTGTTGTTATTTTTCCTTTATTGACAGAACTTTTTTAGTTTTGTTATTAAAGGGAATAGTTTGAAATTTTTACGATTTAAATATTTAAATTTAATTGATATTTTCATTAAATAAAAAAAATTAATAAATTTCTCTTGTGGAAAACAATGCTGAAAAATCCCTAATAACAAAGAATATTTTTGGCACATTCTGTAAATATTTTGAATATACCAAAGGAATATTCTGACGCCTGGCTCCAGAAATATTTCTGGCGCTTTGGTGATTCATACTGAAAACCTGCTAAAATTGGGACTTTTTAGTATTTACAGAATTTTTTAGCATTCCACAAGGGTGTACATCAAATTAGTATTTTTTTTCTTTTCGTATTACAATTGAAAGTAAAAAATGAATTTTTTTCTATAATAAATGTAGTATATTATACAAGAATATTACTTTTAGCCTTTCTATACAAACTTTCCAATTTCGTCGTTTATCTTTACTTTTATAAATTATTAGTATTTATACTTATTTTTATATTACTTCAAATTAAAGAAAACTTTAAAGAACAAAATCAATAGCACAGTTTAAAAAGCAATTTATTATAAGACATAATTTGTAAGTTAAATACTGTCATTGTTGTTTTTGTTATTATAATTATAGAAGTTAAATAATAATGATAATAACAAACATAATAATTTGTTTACTTTTAAAATAGTCATGTAGAAGCAATGTATTCCCTCAATAGACATTATTAGAAACTTTCAACAAAAAATTAATTTCTATTTAATTACTCCAATAATGACATAAAGTGAAGTTTGTCGCTAGTGCGTGATGTCTAGCAGAAAATTTAACGTTTGTTTTGATTCGTAATTTTGCGATGCTGAATGTAAACAGCGGTTTTGGAGTTAGATCCAAGTAAAGATCGGTTAAGAACGCTTTAGACAATGGCTGATAAGGAGGAGACAAGTTCGACCGCGGAAGGAACATCAAATGAAGTGAAAGTTACGGAGAACGTCGGCGGTGAGGAGCCCCTGCAAAGTATTGAAACTGTCTGCACAGAAACTAACCTCTCCGAGAACGATGACAAGTCGCAACAAAATGTTGCAAAGGATAAATCTAAAAGTAATCATAATTCTTCCATAAATATACACATTTTCATGTTTTCCGTTACTTCTTATACCTCTAATATTATATTAAAGCAAGTAAAATTTAATTCAAAGAATAATTATTTATGGAATTATACATTCAATATTCCTTTAGATAATATTAAATTAACCAACCTCTAGTTTAATTTACAAAATTTATTTAACAGAACATTTTAAACATATTTACAATTACATAATTTGTATTTATTATTATTATTATTATTATTATTATTATACATTATTATGAGTATAATTAAATATTAAAGTTGTACATAATTATAATATCACTACTTTGGTTTATGGACTTAAAAACAAAATAATTAATATAAACGTTAAATGGTTATAAGTTACATTGAAAGTTCTGTTTAATTAAAAATAATCCAAAAGTTATACTTTTATAATACAATGTTACATACTGATTACATATATATATGACATCATCATATATCTAAATCATATGTTAGTCAGAAGCATACATGATTCATTGATAAGATGATAAACTACTTATATGTTACTAACATGAATCATATATTATTATTTTATAAATTTATGTTATATAATCTAGAATAACTAAAAAGAATTATTCAAATTGAGTTTTAGTATTATTTATAAATTATATCTGCATTATATGCTGATAAAATATATCTGAATAAATTTCAGTTGACATACTACTCAAAGCTACGGGAAATGCTCCAATTATGAAAAAGAAAAAATGGGCCGTTGGCCAAGATTATGCTATCTGGAGAATTTCAGATTTCATTAGGAAATATCTTAAATTAGAACCGAATGAAAAATTGGTAAGATTAAATACAAGTATAACAATTTTTGTTTCATTAATTCATTTTCCACGTAATCAATTTTTATTCTTTTACAGTTTTTATATATAAATCAAACGTTTTCGCCACCACCAGATCAGACAGTAAAAAATTTATATGACTGTTACGGTACGGATGGTAAACTAGTTATACATTATTGTAAAAGCCAAGCTTGGGGATGATCTTTCTCAAGGAAAATAGAGATAATTATATTATACATTTCCATTAATATGTAAGCTTTCACATGTATTTTAAAGTTTTTTTATTTACTTAAGTAAATTATTTTAAAGATTGATACTTATACAATTACTTCGTGTAAATTACTTGTCTGAGAAAGTTCAATGTACAAATAACTTATATAAAATATAAATAAGCCAAGTTGTTTTAAAGTTAATGATTACTTCTTTGTTTCTCCTGAATTGCTTCTAGTTGACTCTTTTGAATTCAAAAATTCGTTGTCTTTAACGACTATTTTGGAATTCTTTTTCGGCGAACATACATTTTGATTAGGTTGAGATGGATCGCAATTGCAAGGAACTGAAGTTTGATCACCTAAAATTGGAAATGTCTCAATTAATTTGAAACACTTTATAATTAAAGACAAATATATTTCATTAATTTAAATAATATTTAAGTTAAGATCGATTAAAAATGAAATTTAATTACATACAATATGAATACCTTTATGAATGCTTCGGACAGTTTCATTTGCCTGCAGTGTTAAGTCAACGTTTTCATTCTTAGACATGGATTTAACAGATCTATTCGATATAATCTCACTTTTATTTGATACTGATCTAACACTTGCAACACCATCTTCAATTTCAATATTATTTAAATTAACTGGACATTGCCAGATCATGATCGTGCCATCTGCACTGACCGTCACGATATTTTTTCCATCGGGACTAAATTTACAAGCTGTTATCATGGCAGCGTGACCTAATCCAATATGGGTCACTTCTCCTAGATTGTAGTCCCAAAACTTAACTACAAAGTCACTGGCTCCACTTACAAAGTTCTGCGAGTTAGCAGTAACATCAATACAGTTTAATGAGTCAGAACTCGAACCCTCTAGTTCGCGAACTAAACTGCCATCCAATGTTTCCCAATAAGCTATTTTGCGATCACTGCCGCATGTCAAAATTTGAGCATCATTAAGTGCAAATTTTGCAGAGGTAAACATCGTTTTAGCCATCAAAACTTGCTTTCGTCCTTGTTTTCTAAGGAAAGAAATATAACAGTAAATGGTATTTTTATTGTATTCTAATAAATCTAACTATTTTTAATCTAATAATTGTTGTCACTTTATGTTTCTCTGTATGAATATAGGTAATGTATAATTACTCGATATCCCATAAAATACACGTGCCATCTGCACTGGAGCTGACAACATAAAGATCGTCAAAGGAAAGGTCTAAATGAGTTATTGGTCCTGCATGTTCAATTAATACTGCTATTAATCGCTGAACGTCGGGTTTTATACTCCAAAGTCGAACCTGATTATTTTATATTTATTTATTTATAAATTCATCGGTTAATAATAATAATTAAAAAGAAAGAAATAAATGAAATAATGATTTCTATACTAAACAAGAGAAAAAGAGAGTTTGAAATCAAATAACACTCAAGTTTAAGTAAGTGTAAATACTTTATGCATTCACCTGCGCATCACAGCCACCGCTTATAATTTTTTCGCCACTTTTAACAATAACAACCGCTGTTACAGCTTTTAAATGAGCTTTGTGTATGCTGAATATAAGTCTTCCACTTTGTGGAGTAAAAGCTTTTATACTGCCATCATTCCAGGCTATTATTAAATAAAAAATTAAAATTTGGCGCATAATAGTTATTAATCATGTTAAATCTTAATACAAATATCTATGAATTTTAATTACCGGATACTATCATCGAGCCATCGTAAGAAATACACAAACTGTAACAAACAAAATTTGGTATCGTAATCCTCAAAAGCTCTTTCTGCGTTTCCAGTTGCCAAAGTCTAATGTCATTTTTGCTTCCAGTTGCAAAAACTTCGGAATAGTTGCTAAAATAACAAAAATGTTAAACTTGAAAAACCTTAATAGTAAAATATATTTCAAAATGTTCCAGAAACATATTTTTCAAGAATCTATTTAAGTCTATTAAATATCTATTAAGAAGATAAATTTGATATAAATAATCAAAGCTTAATCATAACGTTACCTGGAAAACGCAACATCGTAAACAGCACTGGTGTGGCATGTGATTAATAAAGTTAATGCAAAATTTGAAAGATCCACGCGGTAAATTTCACACGCAATAGTTCCAACTAAGATGTATTCATTTTTAATCATTACTGTTGATGTTACACTGCTAAAGACATTACAATGCATTATCTGCAAACAAAAAGTAATTTTTATTTTAAGGGGGGAAAAAAGATATTTTACAATTATTGACGTTGAGGATTCGAATGAATATATAAATTGACCGTTTTTATGATTGGTTTATTAGGTGATTTCACAATTGGACGTTTATTCGCAGAGGATTTCTTTGTGGAAGATGACTCATCCTTAATGTCTATTAATTCCAGATTTCCATTTCCAGCTCCAACAATTAAATTATCATGAAATAATAATAACGTATTAACTCCACCCTCATATAAATCTCCTATTTCATTTTTCCTTTTTTTTGGATCTTTAGATATTTTGCAATAACAATCTATCATTACTGGTGGATGAATTGGTTCTGAACATTCTAAATCTTTACCAAAGTTTAATCTATGATAGTAAAAATATTTTTAAACATGATTACGTAAATTAGTATTTCATTAATAAAGTTAGATCGCTTCCCTGTTAAAAAAAATCTAACTGAGATCCTACATAGGAATTTGGCACTGGATATCAGCTAGTTTCCTATGTAGGTTCCTAGATAGTTATAGGATTTTCCTCATTTCCTAGCTAGGGTCCTAGATTGAAAACTAGTTGATCTCTGATCCTAAATTCCTACCTAGGACCCCAGCTAAGAAACTAGGCAAGGTCCTATAACTACCTAAGAACCCTCCTAGGGAACTAGCTGATTTCCGGTGCTAAATTCCTATGTAGGATCCCAGCTAGATTTTTTTAACAGGGTTATTCTTGTTTTTAAATTTGTTAATATAATTTTTTGTTTTGTTTTTATATAATTGATCTGCATATAAATTCCAATTATAAAAATAAGAAAATTTAGGATTTTAAACCTGGCTTTAATAATATCCCCAGTACTTGTTCCACAGTAAGTAAATTCATCCTTCAAATCAATTATGATTGTATTAATCTTGCGTTTTATTTTGCCCATTTTAATTTCAAATCCATTAAGCTTTCTGGATGTTGAATCGATTCGCCACAGTTTTATAATATTTTCACCTCCACTTACAAAACACTGGTCGCGCAAATTAGTATTCATAAGTTTAAAAGTATTGCCAGATATATCAGTACTCGCTATGGCTCCTAAAAATATATTATATACAATTACTTTATTTTTATCTTCTAACTTATTAGTAGTAATACAAATTTTTCAATAAATTTTGTATGAATTTTTCAAACTGGACAATTTTGCAATTTTAGAAATTATTGTGGAACGAATAAAAAAAATTTAGTTTATTTGTTATAAAATCACCTTATAGTTTGCATTAAGGAAATTGTGTTAATAAATGAATAGATAATTGTAGTTAACAATAAAATATGAGTTTCGTACCACCTACTGGATGTTTGTTTTTTATATCCCATACTAATATATAGCCGTCGTCTTTACCACCTAAACTAATAACGTAATTGCTTTGGGAAGAAAAACAAATGTCCTCGACTTTCACCTTGTGAATTTCATGTTTGGCCATCATTTCTCGAGTATTATAGTTCCATATTATAACTGGTGCCTAAAACACGTGTTCCACATAATTAATATTTATGAATTTAAAATTAAAATTAATTAAACCTCAATTTGACATTGAATTTTTTTTGTTTTTTTTTTTTTTTTTTTTATTTTAAATCCAAGATGA
>JABFPN010001591.1:0-27793 GCA_022817305.1 Leptoteleia sp. ZL-2020 | reverse complement strand
TGCTGAATCAACAACATCTATTAATTCTCATTCATTTTAATAAAAACGAATAACACCCTAATCTAGTAATTAACGCTTACGGCATCATCTTAAATTATAAATTTTTTTCCCAACTTATATTGCCTATAATGACTAACTTTAATTAGTGACATTAATACATTATCTATCCTATTAAAAAATGACATATAATAAATATTAATCTTCCAAATTCAGAGACAATTACTGTCTGAAGACATATCTAAGTAAACATATATCACATTATATACCTACGTGATTTCTTAAAATTTAAAAATAACGTGTATCGCCATTTGCAATTTCTCCTCAGGTTCTAACAGATTCCGCTAAGTTCTACAAAAGTTCGGAAATGGTTCGGAACCGACAGAACCGACAGAACCGAGTGATGAAAAACACCACCAGTTCGATTGAAAGCTCGCAGCTCGCCCCCCAGATCGCTAGTTAAAAAGATTTATGTTGGTATTAATTATACCATGAAAGTAACGTCTATCTGATATACGTTCTCTGTCTTAATACAATAAGGATGCAAGATGACTTTCCGAACTTTACTTTCATGGTATAATTAATACCAACATAAATCTTTTTAACTTGAACGCTTCGTTACTAACTTCAAGTGCGAGCCCCGGACCTAGAATTCTCCACACTGCTTCACACCGGTGTGGAGGTTTTTAGGCCGGGGCTCTCACTTGAAGTTGGTAACAAAATGTTCAAAAAACTACTCCGGTTCTCTCTCACGCAATACTTTCTCTGTCACTCGCATTAGTATAATAATGAAAACGACAGAGGAAGTATTTTATAAGTGAGAACCGGAGTCGTTTTTTGAACGCTTTGTTACCAAGTTCAAGTGCGAGCCCCGGCCTAAAAATCTCCACACTGCTTCACACTGATATAAACTGTCATTGCTTTCGAAGCTTCGAATCAGGGAAGTTGAACGTCGTTGAACGTCGTTGAATGTGTGACGCTGTGATCCTAACCTAACAAAATAGAAGAAATCTTATTACTGTGTGTTAGTTATACTTATTTGTTTTCGTTGTATATTTTACCGTTGTGATATATTGGTGAAGAATGTCACCAATACTTAAATCAAGGCAAGGAATGCAGCAGTCTAGTGGTGATTCCGGTGAGTAAAAACAAGTTGAACAATCTGTACTTTGCTTAGAGCATAACCAAAAAAAAGCACAATCAACATTCGCACCCTTGTTGTTTAATACACTATTACAATAGTGTTTACATAATAAGGTTATGTTTAGTTCCTTTTACATAAATGTATGTTTAACTCGATCATGCAATTTTAATGATGTAAAATATTTATTTCATTCAATTAAATATATGCGTCATTCTCTACTGAAACAACATTCAGTCAAAACAAATGGCTTTGATGGAGCCTTGAAGCTCCAGTGGCCACTTACCAACAACAACAACAGCATATGCGTCATTCTGCAAATAAAATAAATTTCCACCAAATTAGTTATAAATTTTTAGATAACCTCATTCATCTACCAAAAACCATGTTCAAATTCAAATATTTGTTAAATTTAAATGCGGAATTCTGTGCACAGAAGCATTAAACATCGAGTGCTTATAGTGTGTTATTCTGCAGAATCTGCATTGTAATAATCATTTTGTAATCTCTTTATTTTTGCTTCAATCAACTGAAAATATTCAACAATATACACTCGACGCTCCCATTTTCCACGTGTTCGATACACGTGGCTGAAAATGGGAGCGCGTTGAAAATGAAGAGGTGGAAAATGGGAGCGTCGAGTGTATATTATTAAATCCAGCGTCAAAGTAAGACTGAGTGTAACGGCAACAATGTAAATAAATATGAATCAACTCATGATTTTAAGGCCAGAGCTGTGTTGGTTAAGGATTACCTTGCAAACATAGTTCTATCAAGTTTTATTGTTAATTCCAACCTAATAAGCACATAAATCCTGTTATGAACCAGATTTTATGTTTTGGACCTTGCAGAATCTATTTCACAAGAATATATATATATATGTGTGTATATATTTTTTAATTTTAGGATCAGAATCAAGGTCAAGATCAGGATCAAGATCAAGATCTCGAAGTATATCACCACATTCAGCTCGTTCTGAAAGTGTAGAATCAAGAGAATCTGTTCAAAGTAGATCAAGTCCAGATAGGAGCATTAAGTCAAGATCTGAAAGTCCAAAGTCAGCTGCAAGTCTTCATTCAGGAAAATCTGTATCAAGATCTCCAAGTCCAAAATCCAAAACTCCTGGATCACCTGGTTCTAATCCATCCGGGTAAAGTATTTAAGATAAATTATTTTTAACGTTTTTTATATGTTCATTGAATAAAATGTTTTTTTTTCAAATTAGTAAATTTGAAATGTTTGTTCAAACTTATACATTAACAAACAATATTTCCAAAATTTAAACCATAGTTACTTTAAAGAAATATTTAAATATTAATATAATTTAAATGTTTTTTTTTTCAAATTTTAGTCGCAGTAGATCTGAAAGTCCTGATGGAAGTGCAAGGTCAAGATCTGAAAGTCCCGCATCAATAGCAAGTCCGCAGTCAGGAAATTTTGGTTCAAGGTCTCCAAGTCCAAAATCCAAAACACCAGGTTCACCAGACTCAAATCTATCAGGGTAAAATAAATAATTATGTACAGTATTTTTATAAAATGTTGTTTATTATGTTAATATAATTATATATATATATATACTTTGAATATTTTATAGGCGGTCCCAAAGTCGAACTTCAAGAAGCAGTAGAATATCTGAAAGTCCAAATTCGCAAAAAAGTAATCGATCTCGAAGTGGATCCAATGCAAGCCGTCAATCAGCCGAGGGTTCTGTGAAGTCAGAGTTGAGATCCAAATCAAGATCAAAATTTCGAGCTTCTATAAGTCCAAAAACTGATTCTAACTTTCAAAGTGTTGAAGATGATAAAAATGATAAAGAATCAGAAATATCTCAGAAATATAAAGGTTTGTTAACCTTTTAATGCATAATATACCTTTGATTCAAATTATTAATGTAGTTATTAATTTTCAAGTGGGGTTTAATGATTCGTTTTTTTTACCATAAAAATAAAATTTCAGTAGCCCGAAAAGATTTTCCTTGTAAGTTAATGAAATTTTTGGATTTTAAATATTACAATTGAAATAATTTTTTACAGAAGATGCTGATGAGGAATTAAATGTCAAAAATGTTCGTAAAAGAAGTAGGAGCAGAAGTTCTTCTGATTCAGATACTGCTAGAATTAAGAAAAGAAAAAGCAATCTTATTGATTCAGATTCTGATGATAATGATAATAAAATGTCAATTCAAGAACCTACTGCAGATGCACTTTTTGGAGATGCTAGTGACATTAGTTCTGACGAGGATAAAGGAAAAGATGAAGAGGAAGAAATAGATACTCACAGAAATCGTAGTAAAAGTCGGAGTAAAAGTCGGAGTAAGAGTCGGAGTAAAAGTAGAAGTAGAAGCAGAAGCAGAAGCAGAAGTGGAAGTAGAGCCAGATCAGATAGTGGAGGTGAAAGGTCTACACAAAGATCTCTTATTAATGTAAGTGAATTATATAATTTTAAAATGTTGGGATGGAGTGCACTCAAATTATGAAAATTGAAATTTTTTCATTGAAACTTACATTTCACCAAAAATTTATTTAGATTATATAATATTTAATCACAATTTCAGTTTATTCAAAAGTTACTGCATTTAATTTGCAACTGAGCAAAACATTGTTTAAACAAAACGTTTGATTAACTTTTTTAAATCAAAATTAATTTAATTTTCTTTTTTAAAAAGAGCAGTGTTTATTCTTAGATTGTTATATATAACTGTGTCAAAGACTCTTCTTTAATATATCTCACTGTAATTAAAATTCATTTAAGATAAATAAATAAATAATTGATTTAAATCTTTTATTAATGTTAACAGGATGAGGATAAGGAAAGAGAAGATGAGCCAGAACCTCCACCGGAAACAAGAATTGACGTTGAAATCCCAAAGATTACAACTGATCTTGGACGTGAAATTCATTTTGTCAAATTGCCAAACTTTTTGTCAGTTGAAACAAGACCATTTGACGCTGAAACATACGAGGACGAAATAGACGAGGAAGAAACACTTGATGAAGAAGGACGAGCACGGTTAAAATTGAAAGTGGAAAATACAATCAGATGGCGCGAAGTTTTAACTGACGAAGGAAAATTCGTAAAGGAAAGTAATGCAAGATTTGTCCGTTGGTCAGATGGAAGTATGACTTTGCATTTAGGTTCGGAAGTGTTTGACGTTTACAAACAACCGCTGCAGGGTGATCATAATCACTTGTATATCAGACAAGGTACTGGTTTACAAGGACAAGCAGTATTTAGAACAAAATTAACATTCAGGCCACAATCGACGGAGTCATTCACACATCGTAAGATGACTATGTCTTTAGCAGATAGATCTCAGAAGACTTCTGGAATTAAAGTTTTATCACAAGTAGGAAGAAATCCGGATCAAAATAGATATGAAATGATAAAGGTATGATCATATTGCAATACTTAATCACAATTTTTGCATTTGATAGGAATGGAAGTTTCACAATTTTTACACGATTAGAGAGATTATTATAAAAAATATTATAGATAAATATTCATAGATAAATTATTATCGTTTCAGTTATTTCGTTTTTACGTTCAAAATATATGTTTATTTATACATTTTATACAGTTTCTCAATTGAACAGTAGTTGACCTGGTGGAAAGTATGTGGGTTACATTTATTTTTTTCTGATCTAGTCAAATTACATAAAAAAGACGAAAAATTATTAATTTGATTAATTAATAATAATTTTTAACATTTTCATAAATTAGTATTATTCACATATAATTGTTGTTGTAACTCTGAATAAATTCTCATTCTGAACCAAACGATGTTCTCTTAACAAAATTTAAGTCTCATAAAGCTTGTTCAGGTTAACTATTTAACTGATAAATTGATTTTAGTGATAAATTATTAAATTGATATTTCATTATATGTATTAAGTAACAATGAGAAATTGTTAAACAATATATTAAATTTATTTCAGAAAGAAGAAGAGAAATTACGAATGGCGATGCGTGTTCAAAGTAAATCAACAAAAAAAAGTAGTGGTACTCGAAATACTGGCCGAGTGTCATCTGCATCTTATTCGAATGAAGTATACAACGATGACGGTTCTGAAGATGATGGAGCAATTTCTCTAGCAGCTATTAAAAATAAATACAAGAAAGGGGCTCTGCCAAGTAAAGGTAAATTCTCATTTTATTTGTAGTTAATTTTTAAAAAATTAATTCGCTGCAGCCCCCTTCCCCTCCTTCCCCCACACGAAGTAGTTTTGTTTAAATAATTTTAAATTTTCCTCGAATATTTGAAAAATAATTATTAAAAAGTATATTTTAAACTTGTACCTTGGCACCCAAAAATATTAGTTGAAATTATCACATGATAACTGATATTAAATTTAATATACTAATAAATATTAATATTTACAGTTCCGAATATTTATTCGTCAGATGAAGAAGGATCAGATTTTGAAACTACTCGAACAAAGAAACATTCTAAAAAAGTATTGAAAGATTCTGATGAATCTGAATCAGAAGTAGAAAGAAGTGCGCGAGGAAGTGGAGGTGATGAAGATGCACAAGAAAATGATGCAAGCGATTGAATTTGTCAACACTTTTGTCATAGATAACATTGTAATGTGTTTTATTTTATATGTTACTGTTCATTATAATTTTGTTTGAAATAAAAATAAAATAAAAATAACAATTTTACTGTATATTTTTTTCATTGTAGACAAAAGTTCCCCATCTGCCATTTAATCTTTCTTTTTTTTTATTGCTTTCTGTCTTATTGGGTATTGAATTTACATCGATGTGACTTCAAGCAGACTTTCATTAGATTTTAATTTGATTTTGCTGTGATTTTTTATAGTATTAAATCGCAATAAGTAAATATAAATACTTCCTGATAGCAAGAAATATTCCAAAAGATTCAAGGAATATTTGTCAATAATATTCCTATATCCGATTCCAGAAATATTTATGGTACATTTGTATTACAAAAAGTTTCCCGCCGAAAACTTTCCGATTAATCACTATTCATCATTTTTTGCAATTTATTTATGAATGCGTCGCCCATTTTCAAACATCACTCTTTAGTGTATTTAATTGCTTGATCAGAAGTAGTTATTTCTGTAAAAATATTTCTGAACAAATATTAATTAATTTATTGCAATATAGTAAAGGCAGCGCACTGCAAAATATATTTCAGAAAAAAGAAAGAATAGAGAAACTTTATTATACTTTCAGCTTCATCTTCATCATAAGGAAAGGAATTAAAATTCATTAGATGAATTCTGTCAGATATTTTATTAAGACCTATGCATAATTTAGAGTATGTATCTGAATTATGTATCATTGTTTCGTATTCCTTCAATTTTATATGGCCCTGTTTGTAATTTTAGTAGTTTTTCAGCATTTCTCAGCACTTACAGCATACTTCAATTAGTAATTTTCAACACTTTTCAGCGTTTTTCATCATTTTCATTTCGCCAGCAAATATTCGCATTGAAATATTGAAAAATGTTGAAAAATTCTGAAAAACTACTAAAATTGGGATTTTTCGGCAGTTTTTCAGAACAATTTTCAGCAAATTTTTTCCACAAGGGATGTCCTCTAAAAACCTACCTCCCTCGTTTTCAGGAATTTGTTGAAAATGATTAATGACTTTGTCAAAACTGCCATCTTTTGGTACAGAACCCGAAGCAACAACCTCAAAATCCGGCTCTTTTACAAACTGATTTGGAGGAAACATTTTTTTGAACCATTCATGATTTCATGTATCATTTTAATATAAAATAATTTTCAGGTTTTGAGTCACGACAATGATCAACGCCGAAAATGATTTTTTGAAAGATACGCCTAGCTTCATCTTCCTTCAATATATAATTTTTCACTATATAATCCAAAATATCTCCACCAGAAACATGTTCCATTGTGAGAAAACTTTATGGCACAAAATGGCGGTTACAAAAGGCTATAATATAAGACGAGGAGACGAATTGTTCGTAACGAGATCCAAACGAGGATAGAGAGTTAGTATCAGCACATCTCTCTCGGCTACGTATTCTCTCTACACGAACGCTAAGTCCCTAGACTCTCACTCTCTCTATCTGTCTCTCTTTCTCTCTAACAATAGATTTTAATTTGATTTACCTCTGACTTTTGTCTGACTTTGATCTGACTTTGATCTTACTTCGATTTAGATTTGATCTAGAAACGTAATTCCACTCCAGGAGTTAATCGGGCGGAAAGTCGGGTATTTCAAATAATCGAATTGTAGGTGAGCGCCCTCTGTAGAAGATTAGTCTGTGTTACCTATGTGTCAGCAGGTTTTCTGCGCGACACTTACGACTCCGTGTTATCGGCATTTAGTGGCAATTGACCGTGGTGTGTCGAACGCTCGTGGGTTCTCATGTTTGTAAACTTAAGCGTTTTATATTGTGCATATAGTGACGTTGTCGTGTTATTTGCGATTGACGGGGCCGGGTCTCAAGAAAACGCACACGTCTTTATACTCAAACCATGAAAGTGCACCGTTATATTGGATAAGAATCAACACTAGTTGCACGGACGCTGTGATCGCGAAAAAAAAGAGAATTCTGGTTCAGCGCCAAATCATCCTCTGCAGTAATCACGTGGGATTTTACCCTTTAAAGACACAGGTACACGCGATTCTTTTTATTCCACTTATTCTTAATGATCTCATTTCGACCAATAAAGGCATTTCTTTCTGTCTTTAATTTTATTTTACTTGCTTGTTATTTTATCAATAATTCAACGTATCATTTTCTCTTTTCTTGTTTATGGCAATATTAATTTTCATTTACTTCACTTAAATTTAACTGTACATGTATGAAAGTAATATTGCAATTTTGATTGGATACTGTTCACATTTATACTGAAAATAAATATTTAATATAATGTTTTCATCAGCTTATTTTTGTCAATCAAGATCTCGACTTCCCAGCACAATCTTAACAACAATATTGTGCTTAGTGTTTGATTCTTACTTTGCAGTAATGTGATAGTAATTGTGTTATAATACATGTGAAACACAATTATTAAACAATATTTGATATATAGGGTTTTGATACCTGTTGATTGTTATATTGATTTATATTGTTAAATATTATTTTGTTACAACATCAAACAGTATGATGTTAATAAACATTAAACAAAATATTGATAGTATTTTCATATGTGTAATTAGATTTGGACGATTATTACTATTTAGTTATCAAACCGAGTATAAATGAAACTTGATTTTAGAATTGTATGATTACTGAACAAAACAGAAGTAGATAATAATTTGTGAAAAGTCGGATGATAAAAATAATTTAAAATAATAATTTACAATAATAGACATAATGCGTGTTTAAAATTAAATGTTTTCGTGATAAATAATGATTTCTTAATGGAGTAATATTTCAAATATTTCAGTGAAGTATATCAAATTTTTTTCAAGTGTAAAAGAAAAAAAATCTCAGGTAAACTAAAAGCATTGAACTGCTCAGAGAAACATAATGGTAAGCACTATTTCTGTCAAATAAGCAATATTTGACCTTTCTACTTGTTTGCATTAAATGCTATGTGATAAGTACTGTGATAGATATAGAATACACAATTAAGGTAAATATATAACTATTCATATTCATAGTTTAATGAGAAGCTTATTTGTTTTCTATTTTAAACATTCCTTTTGATATTTATCATTCAGATCTTTAGAACAGTTTAATTATTCTTTATGATGCACACTCTTAGAAATGATTATTTAATTACAATAATATCCATTTAGTTGAATGCAAAACAATTTTAAAATATTTTCTAAAAATAATTAGTTGTCATTAAAAAAATTATATAAATTGTTATAACTTGACACCTAGTATTTTAAATAATATTCAACTCTGAAAGAAGCAGTTTGTAAAATTATCTAAAGTAATATCTAACAGTAATTCTTTTACATATTCTAATCACTCAAATTTATACTTTAATTAAGAAAATATAAAAAATTTAGAAAGTGCTTATTACTGTATCGGGTCAAATAAAATAAATTCACTTATTGTATTAGATAAATTTACTATTTATGAGTTATTTTACTTCTACTAATTCCTTTCCCAAACTATAATCAAAGGGCAACTTAATTGATCTTTGTCTTTATTCTTTTATTGTCATTAAGATTTAACACTATATTTGTATAATTAACTTGCATGCAATTTATGTTAACATCCTAAGCATTTTTTTACATTTGCGTAATTTATTTCGGTGAGAAGAGAGAAATGAACATGTTGATAATTTTAAATCGAAACCCGCACTTGGAGAATCATTGTTAGTAGGTCATTAATGAATGTTTGTTTTTGTTTTAGAAACGACATCACCAGGATCGTAGTGTTTTGTTGTCGTGCCTACGAACTGATCGCGCACGATCTGGAGACGAAAATGACGAGCAGCGGTGAGGTTTGGGTGCAATGGTTCACATGTTGCCTATCGCAGCAAGGTACGGGGGTACGTAACAAAAGACAGAGGCCACAGCAGAGGGTCAGGATAGACCGTAGCATGATAAGCGCACCAACCAATTTCCAACACACAGGCCACATTGGCAGCTGTGATCTCGACAATGCCAGCACTCACCTATCTGCCATTGAGACACAAATGCAAGGCAAAGGCGGTTATGAGGCTTCCTTCGAAGTCAAGGTATATGTACCTTCAAGTTGATGTTCAATCTGTTCAACAGTTGTTTGCGTTCTACTAGGTTTTTAAAGCCTGGCTATTTATATTAAGGAAATATAGAAATTAAGTTTTGTAAATAATAAATTAATATAGCTTTTGAGTGTTATATCATCAGTTGATTATTTCCATGTTTCCACTGTTATTTTTATATATAAAAAATAAACAAAAAGTTTAATATATATTAAAGAGTTTATGTTAATTCTGACTTGGCCATTGACTGACATTTCACCTTAATTGAGTTGTAATCTGGTTAAACTCTGACAATTGTTACTATGGCAAAAATAATTACTTTTCATTTACAGTTACAAGTTTAATTTAAATACTTATGTATAATTTTATATGCTACGCATCAGAAGTATTTTAACATTATTTATACTTAATCTTTTATATTACCAATACTTCTTTAAATTGCAGTTTCAATAATAAATTAATGTCAATTTAAGTTGAAATGAAAACCGGAAGTCGCACAAAAAATGATATTAAACGTGAATTATACCAATATGCAACAAACAAAGATCTTGAAATAACCCTACTAAAAGATTTAAATACGTTTCGATTTTCCTGTCTGTTGTATGTTCGCTTTATGTCCTTTTTCATAGTATTTCGTTCAATTTCCGGTTAGCTTTATATACACAAAAATAATTTATAACTATATCAATAATAATATTGCATTGTTGTATAATACAAAAATTATAATATTTATTTATTTATAATTAAAAAAATGCTAGTTCTCATTTCATTGCTTTTCTTGCTCATACCTTATTCTGTATTTTGCTCACCACGAGAACACCTGATATAAGGCTTGCTAGTTCCAGCCAGTCCTCCAGCGAGGTGCCACTCAACATTTTTTCGTACTTCATCACTTAGTTATTATTCGGGCAGTGCTGCTTACCGATATAGTGCAGTATACGCGTAATTAAAATTGGGAATATGGTTTAGATGGAAAAAAAACCGAGATTTAGATGGAAATCCATCATCTCGAAGTTTCATCTTCTCTGAGAATTTCATATTCTTTGCCTGGTTTAATGAATTTATTAGAATTGGATTATTTCAGAATGTAATTTAAAAAACTTCTGTTTACAGAACCAGGTACAGTATATTTAATTCTTTAACGATTTGTTTGTATATTACTTATATTACCTTTATACATATTCTTATGCCATTGTTTATGCCATGAGTACAAGTATGAAGTGTGGGCTTGACAGTGTTATTTCTTTATTTTCATTTGAAGAAAACGGCTACTGAATTATACCGATTACTTCGAGAATCTTATGGTGAATATGCTTCATTGCAAGATACGCGTGAACGATGGTTTCAACGTTTCAAAAGTGGTGATTTCGATGTTGACAACAAGAAAGACAGAAAACCGCCAGAAAGGGTAGGAAGATATAGAATTGCAAGTATGAAAGGACGAAAACGATTCACAAATACACGAACAACTCGCAAAACAATGTATCGTTTGGCAACAAGTTGTCTCCGATCTTCTACGAGATATGGAAAATATTTAGAAGGTCGACAGATGGATACCACATGAGCTGAACAAAGGGCAAATGGAAAGGCGCAAAAGGACATCTGAAATTTTGCTCAAATGATACAAAAGAAAATCATTTTTACATCATCTTATGTAAATATTTTATATAGGAGGCATATATGCCACACATATGCCAAATATATGTTCACATATATGTTTCTCAAAACATACACCCAGACAAGAAATAAATAAATATTTTAAATAAATATACATTGAAACAAATAAATACAACCAAATGAATCATTTAAATACAAAGTTAATAAATGTTTGTTTGATTTAAGTATAAACATATTATTGAAAGTATCTATTTAATTTTAATAAATGTTATATTAGATTCTAATATGTATGTTTATTTATTTTTAATAAATATAATATTCAAATAAACAAAAATAAACCAGTATTCGCTTATGTTCGTAAAATAAAAGTGACTGTTATGTACTTCAATTTTTTTTTAAATATAAGTACATTATAACTGTTCAACAGTAATATTGAAAAAAAATCAAAAATATACAAAATTAAATACTTTACATACTTTATTCTTTATTTAGATCTTTTTTCGTTTCCGCTCACCTGCTGGGCATAGCCAGTTTTATCAAAGTATCGGGATGTGTGACTCACTTTTTTGCTTCTTAGCAAGCTTTAGTATATTTAGTGTATTCTGTAAAATCATTATTTCATGCAATAATGAAACTAACAAAAGCGATTATTAAATTGAATTCTTATGGTTTTTGCAATAGAAACATCCTAAGAGAAATATAAAATGTCACTACACATTATAAAGAATCATTAAAAAGGGACGTTTATTCTAAAAAAAACCGTTCATGAACATGATTATTCATTTGATCTTTTTCAATATTTCGTTATGAGTCTTAAGAATTCTTACGTTTTTCACTTATGAATCTTTATGATTTATTATAACGCATAGCAATATATTGAAGCAGATGAAATGAATGTTCTTTTCATGACGTTCATAGCTCAGTAAGGAGCATCTCTAGATTTTATCTTTAAGGACTGAAAGTCAAAACCGGGTAGTAATTAATGTTCAAAATAAATTTTTTCCTCGTGAATATTCTGTAAATACTTATTATACTGTACGTATATTGAAATTATAAGTAATAAAATTCCAAGACTTATTGTTTCTTGCGCATGATAAGGATGCATGATTATCGTATCTGGTAAGTCGAAAAGTTATCCGGAGTGTATTACATCCACGTCGTGTTATAAAGACACACCGCTTATCGCGAACATGGAATGTTACCGTTGTTGGCGGTATAGACGCATGAAGGATAGAAAAATGTGAAAGTGCAATTTTTCAAAACAGTGTTAAAAATGTAACGCGGTATCGAAACAATCATATAGAGATGGGCGCAGCTTATTTTTTTCTACATTTGTCATTCGCATAAAGCATTAATGGAAAATGAATTAGACTTGACTAATAAATCTACAGTGTGGTTTCAGGTTTGTTGCAGAGATGCTAGATGCTGATAAAGAATCATGCTAAAAGGAAAACCTGTAAATTATAGTTCAAATATGTAATTATAATATATAATTTTTATCGTTATTGTTGCAGGTGTGTATGGCTTCATGACAGCGTGTCCAAACCGATCGGAGAGGGAGGGGAAATTGTAGAAATTGATGAGTTTAAATTCGGCCACCGAAAATAACAGAAGGATCGCTTTTCAAAAGACCAGTGGGTCTTTGGTGGATAAGAAAAGGAATCGAAAAACATTTTCTTCGTAGCGGAGGAAAATTAGTCATCTGAAACACTATTGGAAATCATTGCAGAACACATAAAACCAGAAACCACTATTATATCAAATTGTTGGATGCCTGCGATTTCTTAAAAAATTAAGAATTTCAGCATCTCAGGTAAACTACAAATACAATGTTGTTAATCCTGACACTGGTATATTGTTCAATTTGTTAAGTAATATTGGCAATAGTAGCAACATATTTATACATATATGATGTGTAATTTAGTCTTTTAGGTGAACCCACAAAATATTGAATGCACATGGAGCACTATTAAAGATTCTGTCCCCAAATATGGAAGTCGATGACATAATCACGCCACATATTTTGCGGAATTTTTATTGGTTTAAGTCAACATCAATTTTGGAAAAGGATTGAAAAATTTTTCGATTTAATTGCAAAGATGCAGAAGAAGAACAGGAAGAAAAAAGATAAAGCAGACGCAACCTACTTATCCACGCATGCGCATGATGTGTATAACCGCTTGGAAATCTCCACAATATATATCGTATTATATGTTATGTATATCTCGTCGCAAACAACTATTCCAACACACGAATTTTATGTATTTTTTTGGGTTGATCACGATTCTGCAAGAAAAAATGTTGAGTGCCATTTTAAAGATATTTACAATTTGCAATTTTTACCCATTTTTTACCATTTTTTTATGTCCCGTCAAAATGCGACGTCTTTTTTATTTCTTTCGATGAACACTGCGAAAAACTATCGATTTCACATATAAAAAATGTAAATTTGAGGGCGGTAAACAAGTACATAGTTACCAAAGTTACATTTATTATATGAATTTAATTTTACTTATAATTATTAACTATTCTACCATATAATCGATAAAGTCCCATGAGGAAATCCTAGGAAAAAGTCCCATGACCTCGCCTACGATTTGATTTATAAATTTCGTACGAGAGGATGTATTTCCATTTAAATATCCCATGATACATAGTATACTATTGACAACTGTGCTTTCAAATTATACTTACGCGTTATCGGCTCTATATCATATGAGCGGTCTCGCTTGGTACTCTTTGCGATCTAAGCCGAGCCGAGCGGGGCTCGATTATAAATTATGAAACACGAAGAGTTTTTGAGTGGCAAGTTGGTAAAGGACTGGTCAGAATCAGAAAAGCGTTATATCAGGTGATCGCGCAGCGAGCAAAATACAAAATAATACATTAGGAAAAAGGCAAAGTAATATTAATAAGTAATTTTAACATTTTTTATAAATAAATAAGGAAGTAAATATTATATATAATTTTTATACCATACAGCAAGTATTATTAAGATTAATGTAGTTTGATTAAGTTATAAAAAATTATTGAAATACGTGTTTTAAAATTATGTTGTGTTTATTGATAATTGATAATAAAAGTAATTTAAGTATGTTTATGATATGAATTAAGTAACGTTAATGATGCAATTAATTATTGTTATACGTATTAAGGCAATTACTTATTAATTGTGTATCAAAAATAAATAGTATACTTATTATTTTGAATTTGTTGTCACTTTAAGAATAATTAAAGTTATATTGGGAATATTCTTAATCTCAATATATTATTATATATATTATTATATACCTATGGAATGGTGGTTTTGAGATCAATTCGCCATTAAAATGACTTGTTTACTGGCAGTTTTGGCCGCCTCTAATAAAGCATGGCATTATTATTCATATTTATTGGATTGCAGGCTTGCTGAAAGGATAAATCCTCTGCGTCTTACTCATTAGTGACACATTGTGATAAATTGCGTAAAATTCACTTCCACGATATGACAACCAGCATCCAATGTAATATATGTACCACAGTTCGTGGCCAAGGATGTCTGCACGAGAACGTCGACTACTTGGAAGACTAGCCCTTGAGACCAGGATCATGAAAGAAGACTGCTTTTGCGAATTCATTTATGTATATACACAATATAAATATATATATGTATGTATATATATATTTGATGAACACGTGGCGTTTAGAAATGAAATAAATTTTGTAAAGTTTTGTATTTTTTAGACACATTCTGCCAAAAAATAGATTAACTGAAGTAGAATCGTTTACCGACTAAGCATAATTGAAATCCATTATCCATTTGATTTATTTTATAAAAGTATACTCTTTAATTATATATAATTAAATAATTTGTCAGTTTAAGTATTACAACATGTAAGCGTTTTTGTTCTTCTTCTTTGTTTCTTTTATACTATGTACATCAATCAGATTCATTTATGTTATGTAAGTTTATTTTGACTTAACAAAGTATGTACAAAGATTGAAAATAGTGAAATCATTACTTATTGTCAGAGGTGCGTGATGAATTTTTCGTATAATTAGATGATTTTTAACTAGAGTAATTTTGTATTGAACTGTATGATTTATTGCAAAATTAAAACATTAAATAAAATTCAATAAGACATTATATCTCTAAACTCTAAAAGTGCTAACATCTTAAAACGTTAATTAATTCATAGTGGCTGTTAATGAAGCTGTATGATTGTTGAAAGTATTCCCGTCGCCTGATTTGGTTAAAATCGGATTTATTATATTCATTGATGTCTAATTAATTAATTATCTTGTTATAATCTTTTCCCTGATATTATTAATATAATTTAAGTTTCTTTCATTGACAGCTTAACCTCAAGTTTTTCTAGTAGTATAACAAAAGTCTAGTCAGCCTTTGCTTACAATTTTCATACGAACGTTTTATACTTCATCACCATCAGTTTTTATTGCCTTTAATCACAAAGTGATAATTTCAGAGGGTGAGTGATATATTAAGTCACATATAACACTGCCTGTCAATAAGATATGTATTGTCTTTCCAAGAAACGAAGACTAGTTATTACGAATATTTGAATGCTTGAAATTTGTGGATATCAGTTACATTGTTTAAGTCAAAATCTTAATTTTAAAGTTAGTTTCATAGTAAAAGCCCTCTAAATTCACAGACGGCTGTCCAAGTGTAAATATAAAAAGTATCGTAATTATTAAAATAGATAATAATCATATCATTTAATGAAATTAAAATTTAACTGTTAAATTAATATCTAATAAATTTTCAAAACATATATTTCAGCTTTATTCACATATTACATAAGTTTGACTGTTAAGATATCTGATATATAATATATTTTATTTTTAAATTTATAAATTATATCTCACATTGATCATCTGTTGATTTATTTACAATTGATTGTTTTAAAGGCTCAACTATCACACAAGCTCGAGTCATTTTGCTACCGTAATAGCCTGCCCAGAATGACATATCACGACCACTATGTAAAAATTTTATTTTTCTTACACCTTTACCATATTCCTTAAACACATGACTTGTCTGTAAGTAAAAAAATAATTTATTAATTTTTATTAGTATATAACTTGAATATATGTTTATATAATGCATTCTGAAAATATTTAACCAAAAGCTTGAAAACAAAGTTGCTTTATCCATGAAGCAAAAGATCAAAGAATGTCATATTGCCAAGGTTAAAAGGCTACAATTAATTTTTATTGAACACATTTAATTGGTTATAAAACTTCAAGAAATAATTAAAATTATCTTTATAATTATTTACAAATAGTGTGATCTCATTTTTCTTACCTTTAACCATTTATTCTGTTTATCACCTTTCAATTTATCAGTAAAGTTATAGAAATCAATGCAATCACCATTATCATTCATTAATTCAACTACAAGCTCATACATAGCTGGGCAATCCCACCGACATCCATACCATTCACTAACCTAAAAAATAAATATATAATTTACTTATAAGATATCTGATATAAAAATGCTCTGTGAAAAATGGAATAAAGTTGTATTTTTATCATAGATTCAAATACAAAATATTTGGATAAAAATTATTATACTGTATCTAAAAATGGAAATAAATTATGTATTCTTGTTACATTTAATATAAAAACTCTAAAAGAGGTTATGAGAATTGTTCTAGTTATTATGATACAGTATAAGAAAAATATTTATTTATCTTATAACATTTTTTAAACTGCGTGTCAAGTATGGCAAGATGTCATTTGTCAATAACATTGTCAAGTTTTATTTCAAATTTTTTCTCAGTGTTTACTATGTGAAGTTGGCGATGCAAATTTGGAAAAATCTGACACTTTTTGTTGGATTCTGAATGGAACTATACTTGTTTCAGCGAAGAGATTCAAATGAGTCTCCCTTGGTGCACAAACAGCTACTTTATATCATAATAAATAATTGGTTTGCCAACTTTACGCTGCGAACTTAATTTTGGAAAAACAACATAAGAATGCATTTTTCCAGCATGAAACAGAGTTCTAGAATTTCTGACAAATAATACAACAGTTCTAGCGAAATAAGAATTGTATAGCAAATTCAAGATTCAATCACTGGGACATGCAACAACCTGACAAAATCAGACAGAACTATTTTATCAAATTTGAAATGTTTAATACGCAGGAATAATGTACTTTTCATGTGCAATTTATGTACCACAAAAGTAACTTTTATATTACAAATGGGATAGGTTTCGCATTTAGGCAAGCTAACTAAATTGGCTAAACTAATATTCATCCCCAGAGGGGGGAGGAGGGGGATGAAAACTCTAATTTATAAAAATTACAATGTTTTTACACCAAAATAGGTGCATTTGGTGTAAAAATCACTCCACTACTCAGCGCGAGAAGTTATGTCTAATGAACCTTACTTCGAAGTGTACTTTTTTGTGTGTAAAAATTTCATGCCAATGGGACATGAAACTGCGATACAATTTTAAGAGAGACCACAAAGGGGTCGGGGAGCCCCTTTATGGAGTTTATTTGTATTTTTTTGCAATTGTGCAAATCTTTTTATAAAATAGCTTGCTACAAAGTAATTTCTTGGACCATTTATCACAGTACTTATTTAAAGGATCGTGTATAATAATTTATGTATATAAACTTACCATGATTGAAGGTTGAAAATTGTCTAAAATACTTTCTGGTATACCTTCTTCAATTAAATTTATTATCTGATATTTTGTTCCTTTAATATATGACGTTACAAAGCAGTGTGTTGTAGTTCCAAAAATAGGATCATTTGGTATGGAAGGTGCACCAATAGGTGGATTTTCGACTATCCACCGACTACCTCCTTCACCCTGGCAAATGTGCCATTCTGGATGATCTCCAAATTCACCAGAATGATTTTTTATGAAATTCCTTCCAAATGGCTTTTTTTTGTACATCAAATGATAATCAACCCAATGCAAATCATGTGGTAAAATACAATGATTTGTAAGTTCTGCTTTTTTCCGCCAAACGTAATCTTGTATGAGTTCTTTCCAGCATTTACATACTAACTGATGATTTAATAAAGAATTTCTATCCGTGTAATAAATAAATATTTGCGACAGGATTTCTAAAGGAATGTACTTGTTTCCTAATACCAATCCATTATCATAATTTTCACTACAGCATTGTGTGTTCATAATTTGATGCATTGCCCTATAAAAAATATAAAATATAGAATTACTTTCCACTGATTCTAATAAACTTTTGGCTAATTATTGGATAAAGCCTCCCCTAACCTATACTTATTTTTATGAAATCGATGTTTTTCGTGCTGATTACAAATCTGAAAAAAAAGAAAAGCACGGAAGCTTTCCTCTTCAAAAGACAATGGCCAAAAATGGGTAAAAATGGCAGTTTTTCGCAAATATCTTTTCATAGGTAAGACATAGCTAATTTTCTTTTACGGAATAGTATTCATTGCGAAAATATACACAGTAAATAGGTATTGCGTCATTTGACTCAATACAAACCAAAGAATGTTTTTATCGTGTAATTTGAAACATATCGAATTTATTTTTCAATATTCTTTCTAATAAGAAAATTGTTAAATAAATTATTATTATATATTAAATAACAATTTTTACAACCGAAAATGCATGTCACACATGACACAACTTTACTAAATTTAATTGAAAATAAGTAATTTTTAATTTATTAATTGATCAGAGCGATATTTCAGGACGAATAACTATAATTAAAGGTAAAGAAACACCGCTCATGATACTCACGTAATAAAAATGAATTATTGTTGGTTATTAGCCACTGGACTTTAGACATTAGTTATTGGATTCCCCATTAAAACTATAAACTCTAACTATTATTAAAAATTGTTGCCATTAGAAATTTAGCCGGTAATTAGATTGCCGTGGACAGTTCGTATGGTGTGACACAGGTGGTGCTGCGTTCTTAAAATACCGTAACAGCTCCGAGTTGTGACCAATAAAGAAATATTCTATTCTAGAGCGGGATCACGAAGTACAAATTACTCTTTTAATCTAACTTATATTTAATACATACTTCAGTGTAATTTAATAGTTAAAATTGCTTTTATTTTTCACGAAACATCTAATTGTAATAATTGTCCATCTTTGAAGATACAAAATTGTGAAAAGTTTGAATTTTCGCGCCGTACTCTGTCAAGACGCCATGTGTTTAGAAATGTACTGCGCATTATTCATTTGTATTTATAAGCTATTCTAAAGGTCTTATAAAGTATTGTTGTACCCGCCTGAGAGAAGTTAAAACAGTTTTCATTTTCGATGAAAAGTAACGTGGTGTTTTAAAGTGTTTTATTTAAACCATTAGATTTATTGAAGATCAGTTCTTGTGAATAATTATCCGTTTCTCAAGTATTCCGTTCATTTGTTATCAGGTCTGTATTCACGGTCGACATTTTCTGGCTCAAGTCACGCCAATCAAACATGATACTAACCTATATATGTTTTTTTTTTCTATTTTTTGATGTACTCACAGTTGACTTTTATTTGTTTTCTATGTTGAATTTTTATTAATATTAAGTCAGTGCATTCTTTTTATTAATTAACCACAATTTTGCATGACTTACATTTTAGTATAATAAATAAAATGCAACTATATAAGTAACATGATGCATAGGGTTAAAACAATAATTTGTAATTTTAGTTTTAATGTTAACTATATTATAAATACAAAATAATTACACTATTTTAAAGATTTTTAAGATAACGATATTTGTTTAAAAATACATGTAAATGTAATTGCTTTTTAACGTTTGAATTGAAAGTTTGTTTAAGGTGAAATCGCAGTGCTATAGTCACAGAGTTAGGGTCTTTTAATTTATTTTTATTAAATGAATTAATATTAAAAATATTAAAATTATAAACGATTCTTTTAACACGGGAAAAACTATATATATATATAACTATATATATATATATATATATATATATATATGTTGAAAACAGGTTTTTTATCATGTAATACAGCTCAACTTTTGGAAATTTTTTTTTCCACTTGGAAAATATTTCAAAAAGTTAAGTAATTACATATCATAAAAGTGAAAATTTTATACAAAAATATCAATATCTCCCATTGTGAACAAATTGCTTATCATTAAGAAATTTAAATAAATAAATTATTCTGTGAAAATAAATAAAAACACACTAATCTAGTAATAAGGGACTGCAATTTCACCTTAATAAATAAAAGATATATCCTTGATATCTTTTTCATTTTGAAAGAATAAAAAATATTATCAATTATTTTAATTTCTAGTACAAATGTAATTAAATTATTAGTTGATAAAATAGTTGTATTATAATAATTCAAAAATAATACTTTATTTGTACATTATTTTGAAATTATTAATGTAAGTAATATACATTTTGTATCTTTCAATAAGATTGTGTATAATTATGTCTAAAATAATTGTTTTTGTATATATATCAGTAATTCCTTATGAAAATAAGTACTATATGAAACTTTTGGTTATCAGAGTATTTATTAATCATTATGTAAAAAATGTAATTGTTTTAGAAATAATAGAATTAAAATATTACCTTTTTTAAAAATGTCTATTTTATCATTTATTTATTATATATATATATATTAAGTTTTATTCTTTAAATTTGTGGATTTATGAGATTTATGAAGTTATTTACTTAAGTAATAGGGTAAAAATTTCAAAATAAATTAACTTATTGTTTAATAGCAGCCTAAAGAGTAAATGTAACTGTATGAAATTGTAATTGCAGGTCACTCAATTATTTATGAAATATGGATAATCTCCCACGCTTAGTAGAAGATTATTCATTTCATCTTGGAGAAATGTTCGACAGTTATGAAGAACTAGAAAATAAATTGGAAAAGTTTTCAAAGCATAGTTTTGTTCATTATTGGCGAAGAGACAGTAGAACAGTAAATGGTGCACATATGAAAACGGCTCGTCCTATAAGTGAAAAACTGAAATATTATTCTGTAAAATATGCTTGTATTTATGGCGGACAAAAATTTCTCCCTAGAGGAACTGGCAGGCGACAGTCTCAGTAAGATTTTGCATTTGAATATATTTAATTTTAACCTGAATTGAAATAATCAAATTCTAATTTATATTATACACAACTAATTTATTTTCAGGTCAATGAGAACAAATTGTCCAGCTCATATAATGCTTCGAGCATCAAAAGATGGAACAAAGTTAGAAGTTACAAGTTTAAATAATAAACATAACCATGAAATATCTGAGGTATTTTACTAAAAAATAAAATTTCTTTATATTATATTATATTTTTACCATTATATTCAACGTAGTTTAAATGTTATTTCTCAAGTTTACATATATTATTTTTATTATTATTTATATTATAATGCTAAAAATAACATCGTGTTTTGGCTTCACAAAGTATGTGATTTAACATTAATAAATTTACGAAAAAAACATTTATTATCATGATAAAATAAAAAAAAAATTGAAAATTGCTTGAATATTGTTAAACATATGTATAATTTAATTATGGATGTATAATTTATGAATAATATATATGGTATATTTATATTTAATTATCAAAATAATAATTTACAGGAATTATTTAAAAGTTTACCTCAAGAAAGAAAATTATGCGGTGAAATAAAACAAGAAGTACAAGATTTATTACAACTTCATATTGATCGAAAAAGGCTAAAAGAATATGTGAGGATAAGAACCAATAAAGTTTTACGATCAAAAGATTTATTCAACATTGCTGCTGCTAATAAAGTAAAGAAGGAAATCACACCGGAAAGAGCTTATTATTTGTTAAAAAAGATCCGTGATATAGAAAAAATACAAAACAAAAATGACGGATCCTACCCAGACTCTGAGGATGAAATTTCACATACCATAAAAAGGATGAAAACTGAACACGGAGACTTATGCTGGGTTCAAGATGTAATAAATTATTAGATTCATAGATTATTTTTATGCGTATTTTATATTAACGATATTATTTTTTATTATAATATTTATTCCTATTGAAATACATGGTTAGATGTAATTATGTAAGAAAAGAATATTTATGTTTGATATTTTAGGGTTTAACCTCGGATGTGGAGATGCCTGAAGGAAATGATGGCGAAGATTCTTATGGAGATAATTTAGCTCAGGATGGAGAAAGTAATGATGAAAATAACACAGAAGATAATTTATTGAATACAGATGATAGTCGAGATATAATTACCTCTAATGGAGAAATGGTTAGCGAACTTGCAATGGACGATGCTGACCCATCAGTAATAGTTGAACCTTTAGTGAATTCTGACAGTTCAGTTTTCGTAAATGACAGAGAAATTAGTACATATTGTGGTTCGAATTTATCGGATAATGGTACGTTCTGCATCTTCCAGATTATTAATAACTTTAACGGTATTTTATTGAAAATGGCAGTAATGGACTTATATATTATCTTAAGGTGATTCTTCCGTACACGTACATTTTAAAAATGTCGTCTAGTACCTTCCCTGTTAAAAAAATATAGCTGAGGTCCTACGTAGGACTTTGGCACTGGAAATCAGCTACTTTTCTATGCAGGATCCCAGCTAGGAAACTAGGCAAAAACCTATAACTACCTAGGAACCTATCTAGGAAACTGGCTGATTTCCGTGGTTATATACTGGATAAAGGATCATAGGGTTTTCATATGATAAAAAGCTCTTATGAATTTCTGTTGTTTTTGCAACAGAAAAAATCATGAAGAGGATATACACTATTTCTTCATGATTCTTGCATCCAGTGACATTATTTTCTCTCCGACTTTTGTCAGTAGAAGTCTTCGGAACAATTTATTAATTATTGACGATGAAAAATATTTACATTTCACTCCACCTTAATAATAAAATGTCAAGTTATTTTCAATTAAAAAATCTATAAATTATAAATTGAAATAATATTTCAAGAAGTGTGCTTGGTGGTTATGTTTTGTCATTGCATTTGTATCACATCTTCTATAGGAAAATGTAATCGTTACTTACTATTTTCACATAATTTTCTCTTATTCATGTTGTTTATGACAATAAATTATGCTTACTGATGAAGTAATGTACTTTCTTTATCCAAGGAAGATGTTACTAATAGATATTATATTTACTTTCAGTAGTTAATATAGAAACATTGTCACCTGTGGACATGGAAAAATTGTCAACAAACATTTCATCACGGATTAAGACACCGTCCCCGACATCAAATAAGTTTAACAATGAAAATCAACAAACATTGGAATTATCAAAGAATTGGCCCGAAGCAAATAGTGTGAAAGATGCTGAGAATGATAGTGAAATTGAAAGCAATCTACATAGCACCGGTGGTTCAACGTCCACAAAAACTGATATGAAATCATCAGGAGCGATCATATCCCAGGATTCAGAACATCCATATGTATTGCAGGAACAATTAAAATTACTTCGGTCTGAAAACAGTAAATTGCATCTTGAAATTGAAGCTCTAAAGTTAAAGAAAGATAAATTGAAACTTCAAATTAATTGTTACACAAATGAAATCAAGAAGCAAGAACTCGAAAAGGAAAAGCTTAGACTTGAAATAAAATTATTACAGAGTAAGGTTTTGGAAGATTCCAATGACGTATCTCACTATATTTTTGTGCCTTGAAATTCTTTGTAAATATTACAAGTATTTATATAAGCAAAATAAAAAATTGTATTTCATGTGATTTTCATTGTAAATAAGCATAATTTTAAATTAAGTACCTTATACATCGGTTCAAATAATGGAAAAATTTATATTTTTATTTTAAATCACATTAATTCACGATTTACAAGTTTCAAACAAAAAAGATTTTATCAGAGGTTAAAAAACCAACATTGAATATTAAATGCATGTACATTACATTATAAAAATATTTCAATACTTTATGAAAAAAAGTTCTTAGTTTCATATAATTTTAAATAACTAAAATTGATTTATAATTATATTTACATGCATTACTTTAGTTATATTATTTTTGTTACTTTAATATATATTAATAAAGTATATTAAAAAAATTAATAATTTTCATGACTACTACCACACTTATTCCTTACTATTTATTAAATTAATCAAATAAAGTTAATAGAAGAATAGAATACACAGTAAAATTTTAAGTATAATACTAGAAACACAAGATATGGAAGGTATTACTACAAATGTTTGCGAAATATGTTGAGTAAATTTTATGAATATTATTTCCAATATCTCTTGTACATCACAGATAATTTTCAATGTACTCAGAATATTCTGATCTAAATGATATCGTTTTATATCCTACTTAAATATAGGAATGTTTAATTGTCACCTGGTATTTCATACGATTCACTGACAGTGGGTGTACATATTTAATTGAGGACATAGAATTACATTTAATTATAGCAAAACTAAAGCATAATCCGGATTCGCGACAGCAAACCCAACAAGACAAATTCGAGCTGCCTGAGCGAAATTCTTTATTGAAATTTTGTAGCACATTTTTTTTATTGAATATTTCACCTAAGGTGTGACAGAGAAACCAACGAAAAATTAACACTATCATCAGAGGCTAAGTTTTAGGATTTTCGCTCCTATAAATGGGCTAGTTCGTCGATTTCGCTACCGGCGGCAAACGCGTTCAGACGTGCCTAGCTTAGCTCTTCATTCTAAAAGTGCTTTTTAGCTACATTTTACATACTCAGACGTCATCCAACACAACTTGCAAGTAAGAGTGTCTCTTCCATTACATCCTTTATACTTTCTCATTTATTCCAATCCTATATTGAAAATGTGTTGTAATATGCTATCTATATATCATCTCAGTAGTGGGAAAGATGAAATTATGCTCATCTTCTCCCTATACTGAGAGAATTTGATGTCATTCCCTTGAAATTCAAAATTTTAGTTGATGATTTATATTTTTGATGAATGAACTTACCTATTTTAACGCTATTACACGGACTACTGCGTTTTATATTCTATCAACAAATTTTATCGACACTTAATATTTCTAACTAATTACCATTCACGTCCGAAATTTTAGTCAAGTGTCTAAAGCAAGATGGAATGCTGAGTGTGTGCAATCTAGTTTGTTGTCTCTACACTTAAATAATAATTATAACAATAAAAATTAAAATTAATAATAACGTATATAAGATGTAAATATTAGATAGCGTTTCGTTTCTTGGTTACACTGAAACTCATCAGTAAGGCTAGTGTAACCAATGCCTCATACGCTATAAATTTATTTCAAGAAAATGTGTTGTAATATGCTATCTATATATGCTTTAGACACTTGACTAAAATTTCGGACGTGAATGGTAATTAGTTAGAAATATTAAGTGTCGATAAAATTTGTTGATATAATAACAAAAGATCTAATTCATTAGAAACATTAATTGATTTAAATATTTACACAACATTCCAAATAATTTACACATATTGTTTGCTGACATTTTATATTTCAAAAACGTTTCGTTCTTCAGGTCCCTCCTTAACGCTGCGTTAAAATATGTGCCTATTGAGTATGGAAAAGAGATACACTTGGATCATGTTGAATTAAGAATTTTCACGTCTGTCCTATTCAAAGAGTTCAAAACAATTGAGACACAAATTCGTTAGTTTAAAATTACGACCAAGGATATTATCAAGTATATAGTACGATTTGCCTATGTTGTAATGTTTTTACAGATTGTTCGCATTATATTCGTACACTTCAAAAAGTAATTATTGTATGACTCTTTGATGATGAAGTCGTAGAGAGAAACGTTTTAGTACGAAGAAAGAATTTCTCAGAACTCTAAAATAATTTAAATTTTTTTATTATTTTTCATCGTTAAGTTCGCGCAGGTTTATTAAAGGTATTAAGCAATAATGACACTTACTTCCTCGAATAAAAATTGAAGAACGTAATCAACGTCTGATATTTTTCTTAAAAGTACATTTTATGAGGATGCTTGAAAAGAAAGTCACAGCAACAGCGAATGACCGATCAATGAGGAATCAGAAAATTAGGTCGAGGTTCCAGATCTCTTTCCTGTTGTGATGAAATGAAAAGTGAGGAACTTCTTTTTTACTTTCACTTTTTGTACATGCTTTTTAGCAGGTACTGAAAAGTTTGACGGCGTCATTTGATTTCATTATCATCTTTTAACATTTTACTGAATCTACCAACTTGTAATAATATAAGTCTTAAATTCAAGTGAAATATGATGTGTATTTTATAAGTTTGTCATCACTATAGGCTTATAGAAGACAAACGTGACATACCCGACAACCGAACAATCCCGAACGAGTCTAAAATAGCCGAACGAGTCTAAACTACACGCACAGTGTCTCTATGTGTGTGTGTGTGTGTGTGTGGAATATGGCATCACTACCTCAACCTTCAACATGTTATAGATATATAACATATTTCCATCTTGTAGTAAGCAAGATATATTATAAATAAACTCGTGTTAATTTTTCATTTATTAACATATTTGTAATTACGTTCGAAAATGTTGTTCTTTCAACTAAATGTCTTTAACCAAACCGTTTAGTTATAAATCTTATATTTTTTTCTCCGTGTACCGAGATCGTTGATCTCAAAAATTCCATCCGAGTTGTTATCCGTCGTAGTTCAATTCAGTTCATTTTCTCGAGACGTTCAAGTCAAGTCTAAGGTTGTAAGTTACGGCTACATAACACACGCTTTGGGGAATATTATATACAAAGTCGCCAGTCGACTTTCACTCTCCAAAGGAAACTTACTGCTCTTTTCCCGCTTATATTTATACTTGTCTCTTGCTTTTTAATTATAACAAACTTTTTCCCGAACACACTATATACACGGAGAAAAATATATATATATATATATATATAAAATAGCATACATATCGAAATAAATACCAAACTGTTAAAAATAATATATTATCAATAATGTAATTAAATTTTCGGTGCACCTTCCCTAATATTCAAAACTATTTACATAAAACACGAGGTATATTTTTCCAAATATACAAAGAAATAATTTTCTAATCTTTCAAATCTTTCAATGTTTCCAAATCACGAAAGTTTGATAAAAATTATCTCAACTGAGGTAATTTGAATTTGCAGCCGACCAAATTCATTTGGTTATGAAGTTGCAAAAGAACGTGGTGCTCTCTTGCATCTATTTGCTTACCATCTCAAAAGATAATAATCAAAAACTGGTAAAAATGGTTTTTCCTAAATATCTTTAAAGTGGCCAAACAATAGTTATTTGTGTATCAAGAGCGGAATGGGCGATATTTCGCATGAGTGTTGCCAACACACGAGTGTGAAATATCCCCATTCCGCTCGCGATACACACACTATTTTTTGTCATATCTATGGTGAAAACGAGTCATGTTGTACTTGTAAACTATGCGGAA
>JABFPN010001590.1:0-27798 GCA_022817305.1 Leptoteleia sp. ZL-2020 | reverse complement strand
CCTAAGTTTAATGTAAGAGAGTTTAAGTTGGCTATTCTGCCAATGAAAGCAGATTTAGAAACGCAGCTTAAAGATGTGTAAGAAATAGCAAACGCTTTTTCTTTAAGCTGCGTTTCTAAATCTGCTTTCATTGGCAGAATAGCCAACTTAAACTCTCTTACATTAAACTTAGGTGGGTGACGAATCGTTTGGACTGGGTGTACAATTAATTAAAAATTACACAAAAATAATTCGTAGATGAAGAAGTAGCAACTAGTGGTTCCATCGCAGCTACTGGTCTTGTGCAAAATATTCATGATGCTGGACCGTTAAGTCAAATTGCTAAAGGAGGCACGCTAGACACACTTCTTTCGAGAACATATTGTCGTAACCAAATGTATCTTTCAAGGCAATTAGCTCAACTTCATCCCGAACTCACGATGCCTATGTTTAGTGGTACGTGGTACGCTCGCTAAAAACAGAATTTATTGTTCATTTTGGAAACTCTATTAAATGAATTTTGTTTCTTCCTTCAGAAATCACTCATAGGTTTCAAACCGCACGAAGAGAAGTTCGACAACTGCTTTTACAGTATTTGTTGCCTTGGTTATACAATATGGAATTGGTCGATCCGAACGTTCCTCCACCATCGAATCCATTAAGTTATTATCAAGTAAGATACAATATTGTATCATGTCAAACAACTTGTTAATCACTCGACGGGGACGTAGAATGGTTATGGTGCCAAAAAGAGGAATGTTTTAAAACGGAGAAGAAATAAAATTATATTTTCACCTGAATTTTGGGTTCGATATCTGTCTCATAATATTTTAATGTCGATCCCGTCGCATACAAATCTATATTACACCAAAGAAACAAGCGGCAAAGTCAAATACTGTTTATTCGATCGCAACGGCCCTACCATTCTGTTCCCTAGAGCGCTTCGTACATTGCTGATTTATATTTTAAACAATATATATTTTAAATATATATATATTTTTTAAACAATATTTTTAAACAATTAATAAACTATTTTATGAATAATTTTACATTAGATTTTTCCCCCATGATCTACAACTTGTTTATAACAGTTTGTATTATTCTTTCAGTATTACGTTAATGAAACTACACCTGAGGGAGTACGACGAGAAGGTTGGGGTAGTATAGAAGCCACTGAAATGGTTCTCAATAATTTGTTTTATATCACTGCGAAGGTAACTGTTTTGTTTATACTTTAATTATATAAACTATTTGTATAATATCTCAATGAAAACGCGATTAGTACAAGTCCAGTCAGTGTTGCTAACCTGATAAAACACGTTATCGCGCTTTCCCTTATAATGACTTTGTTTCATTATTAATCAATGAGTGTTTCTCAATCGTAGCGGTGTAGTTGGCGTCTCATATCAAGACGAACGGTTGTTGTTGACAAAATAAGCAGAAAAATATAAATAAACAATTTTATTATTTCGTATATGATGGATTTGATATAACATTTTTTTGTCGCTTTCGCTCTTAAATAAAAGACATATTTGTTGAGAGGTTTAATATTTTTCGGGAGAATAATGATGATTTTGCATAACCTTGGCGTTCCCTTACAATGGAATTGTTTTTCGGGTAGAATAAAAATGTTCCCTGAGTGCTTTCATCCACCATTAATGTCTAACTCGTACGCTAAACTCGTTGTAATACAGCGTGCTCCAACTCTTAAAACAAAAATGTTGTTGTTCTAAAAAAAAAAAAAATTTATTTTAGAACAACACACACACACACACACACGCGCGCGCGCGCTCCCTATTTGACCGCGTTAAAATGTTGCGTTCTTTTACAGAATTGAATAAGAAATGTATCGTTTTCGATTTATTTGAAGCTATATAAGACATTGAATCACTTATTACAGTTTTCCGATGAACATCCCAAGGAAATTGAAGAACTTTGGGCCACTCTGTGCAGTTGCTGGCCTAACAATTTAAAAGTTATAATTAGATATCTTATCATTGTATCTGGAATGGCTCCTCAAGAACTACTTCCTTATGTAAGTAGATGATATTTGCTTAAATTGTAATATTATAAATTATAATTATCAATATATTTTTGCCTTAAATTTTAATTAGTGCGTTACAAATGTGCATTTGGTTATAGGCAAAACGCGTCGTTTTATATTTAGCTCGAGCTCGTCCAGATCGTTTAGTCGATGAAATGATGACGGAATTGCAAACTGTAGAAACATTAAACTGTTTAATTGAAAGAACCGAAACACCACCCTTTTATCGCTTAACTAGTATGCGCAAAGCTTCTTCGCATAGCGACGCTCCAGCGGCTGACCCTGGGAATCCGTCTCGTGATTTAAGTGTTGAAAAAGGAACGATCCATACAAAAAGACATTCCGGCGAAGATCCTGTTAAATCTGGGTAAATTCCAATATTAAACGATTGAATTTCATGTTGCAATAAAATAGATCTGCACGATATATAAAATTAGTGGTTGCGGACTCGAAAATTCATCGAAGAGCATGACGATTGAGTCTACACTCGCGCAAGCTTTTTCAAACGCGTTTTTTAACTCGATTCAAATTATATACATAAGTGTAATTTATTAGAATAATATGCTAATAAATAAATAAATAAATGGAGAATTAGGCAAATTTGAAGAGAAAGTTCACACTCGCAATCAATACTTTGGAATACGAAGGTTATGTACTCTTGGATGATGCGTGGAAATATAATACAACTCCGTTGAACAAAATTCTTAACTAATAAAGTGTTGAATTGCGTTAAAATATTAAATCGTAAATTATACCCCTAAAAATTAAAGAGCAAATAATTGCTGTAATGATATTAATATATTCATTTTTGTCAGTGGTTCCAAATCTGATTCAGCTCTGAGAGCTCTGGCTAATTTTTCATCACAAAAGCCGGAAAAAACGAGAACGGCCAGTGGACCATCGATCCTTCCTGATGATCTTGCGACACCGACAGTGGAAACTGAAGTCAGTTTTTTAGAAAATGTCATTTAAGTTTATTAGTTAACTTAAATTAACTTGTTATATTGATGATATAATATTTGTTTCAACATCAGTTAGTGAACGAAACCGACAATACTTATGGAAGGAGTTTGGTGACAAATATGAATGGAAAATGTATCATTGGTGAAAAGTTTGATATACCACAACCGCATCCTCTACCGATGCCAGAATACGGTGGATACTTTGCGCCTTTGACGGAGTATTTACCAGATAGTTCCCAACCAATCAGTGGTTTTCACAGGTAATCTTTTTATTGGAAAAGGTGCATTGATCGAAGGTTCAAAGTGCAAATCTTGCAACAATTATGCTGTTACATAACGAAACAGTGAATTGAAAACTATTGGAATTACGAATTGTGGGCTACATTTCTTTAAAAATATGAACATTCGTTAAACGAGATCAACGGATTGCAATCAATTTCAATTATTGAAGAGACATTGTTATAATGATTACAAAAAAGGAACAACATTTTTTTCAGGTGCAATATAGCGGTTATGCTATTAACGGACGTTGTCGTCGATGGCATTCAGTTGGATTGGGCAATTCACGTGCCGCTAATGCTGCATATAGTATTCTTGGGTTTGGATCATTCTCGGCCGTTAGTACGCGACCACTGTCGCTGTTTGCTGATTAACTTGTTAATAGTGTTGGGTGATCATCGCGATCATCTGGGTGTGGCGAGAGTTTTACTCGCGACGAAAACCGAACAACTGGGACTTGGACTGGCTACACCGCCGCTTCCCGTATTGAATCATAATTTTACCGAAGTGGATCTAGAGTTTGACGGTTATTTGTATGGCCCGACCACTACGGTCGCATGCAATACCCCTCCACGTTCGAGTTCGCCGTTGATTCATCAAACCACGCCACCTTCATCGCCACCGTCGCCGCCACCTCCGCCACCGCTACCTCCAGCACCCTCTACTTCACCCACGCCGCAACCTCCGACTCCACCACCCCTTCCTCCATCACCAACTCAACCACTAATCTCGGTTGAGCACGATACACCGGTTCGTCATTACGTTGTTACACCGGCTTTGCCGATTGATGCTGCAACCACCAGTAAACCCTCGAAAACTCTCCCAGAAGAACAAAAAGAACTTTATTATGGTAAGTCACACTTTTCGACTCTTCAATTGCAGTTTTTTACTGTAACAAATGAGCGTAGGTTAAGAAGATTAATTAAACCAATGCATCACTAATTATTTTAATCGACACTACTAATAATGCAACTATAATACAAATTTTTATTAATCTACTAATTTGGAATGAAAATTAATCATCAATTTTTATAACATACATTTTCTATTGTCAATATTGTTGTGATTACAGCGGTACTCTAAGTTTTACCAGTAATTCGAAAAGATGTATTTAAATTTCATACCGTTTATTCTATCTGCATTAAATTTTCAGATCGCAATTCAGCATGGACCAACGTTTCCTCAAGTAATATACCTCCCGCAATTATAACACCCGACGACAACAATCACTGGACGGGCCCACTACAGTCGTGCCCAAAAATGCCAATACAAGATATTATTAAATCATTAATAAATTTCCTGGCCTCGAGGTAAAATTTTATACAATTTATTTCAGTATTATTACATATATATATACGACTTGCGACGATACAAGCAGTAGAATCCGAAGATATGGAAAATGGATTTGAGACGAGGATATACGACTGACTTTTCGAGAGACCAGTTAAAACGCTGTAATCTTAAATAATCGGGATATTTAATGAGCGTTCGCTGCCAATTCCATTTCGCTGCCAATGATTTTACGTCTGAACATAGGGACGTTAGGAGGACTGAATGTAGAATTCTTGAATGTTTGTTTGTTTGCTTTTCTTTTCTTTTCTTTCATTTCCAACAATTACCAACGCAAGTATACATTGTATATGTGTACATCTATAACCCAATCTACAGGTATACATCTGTATACAATCTGCAGGAAATTTTTTTTTTTTCATAATAGTATTACATGTCCTTTCTACTTTTCTCGCGACACCCTTTACCCATAAAATATACAATTTAAGAAAAAGTCATCCCATTTGTTTTATCGGCTTAAGAGTAATAATAAAATGCATACGTAATTGGAAGTGAATAAAGGAAATTATTGTAGAACTAATCAACCGATGTGGAACTATGAGGATATCACTGCAAAAGTTTGGTGGGTACGAAGTGCTGATCAATTGACGATTTTATTACGACACGTACTACGAGTTTTTCGCGAATCCTTGCCTCACGCATTAGTGAATCAACGTTGGGCACAAACTGCCTTACAACTGGGCCTATCGTGTTCATCGAGGCATTACGCAGGCCGATCGCTTCAAGTCTTCAGAGCACTTCGGGTTCCAATTACATCACGCATGCTGTCGGATATACTTTCCCGACTTGTAGAAACTGTTGCGGAACAAGGCGAAGACATGCAGGTTTGGTTTATTTATTTATTGCATTTTACATCCATATTCGTGTCGAGTTGAAGCAGTTTCATTCATTCATATAGTCAATTTCATCCCCAATACACAAAAAAAGTTACATTGTGAGAAATGTTATAATTAATTGCTGTTATTAAATTCACATTATATATGATATGAAACGTCGATTTGTTGTAGGGTTACGTCACAGAATTGCTTTTAACACTCGAAGCAGCGGTTGATTCCTTAGAATCAGACTTTCGTCCTCTTGACTTTATGAAAGAAATATTCAAGTCGACGCCTAATCTCAATAACAAGGATCCTTCGGCTGGAATTATCGTCGGAGGCAAGCGAAGTCCTGGAGGAGGTCATGGTTACCTTACGAATCCCCATTTATTTTCACACTTAAACCAGTCCGGTCACACGCGAAGTACAAGTTATTCGGTTAGTTATTGCATGAAGAAAACTTCAACCTCTAATGCTACAAGTGATACCAAAGGTAATAAAAGACGTTCGATACTTTAAATAAAAACATGTAAAATAAGTAAAAACGGGTCCTTTTAATGCCTAAACGCTTTAAATTGATTATTTTTAAAATCCCGGCCAAAACGGTCCAAACTAGCGGAACGGGGAAAAGAGTGCGATGGTTGCCAAGGTCCCAGCAGATTTCAGGGAAACAAGTCTCCCGACGTACGCAAAAATACTACTTTATGAATGGAAAAATAACAATATATTATCAGATAGAAAAATAAAAATAAATATTGGAAAATAATTTCAATAATGAGACATTTCATCGTCCACACTTGAGCATTTTCTTTTTCTACATTTTTTTTTATTATTAATTCGTTTATGGTTTAAATCACGAAACAAGTGAAAGAAAATCACATTACCGACACCTGCGAATTGCGCAGTGAGCGTCGCGAAGTCACAATAGGCGAAATGGTCAAAATTTGAAACCTTAGGCCCCGCATAATAAGCGTCACAAAAAAGGTTTCTTTTTCCTTTCAACGCGAGTAACAAGTAGTCATTTCGATGCAACTTGTAATAAGCACTAAAAAATAATGTACGTTTGTTTCAGAACTGGATAATAGAGTTGGAATTAAATATCCGAATACAAATTTATCACGATCACGGTCCGCACAATCGTTGAAATTGCTCGGCGATTCGGCAACACAAGATGATAAAATGACAATTTTAGCACAGTTGTTCTGGCTTTCTGTGTCACTTTTAGAATCGGATTATGAACATGAGTTTTTATTAGCGCTGAGATTGTTAGATCGTGTTTTGCACAGGTATTTATCTTCTTACCACACACGCACATTGTTTAAATAATGTTAAGAATATCGTGCTCTTTTTTTCACAAGGCATAAACTATTCGATCAAAGTTTCGAGTTTAATTTCATTCATTCAATCATATATCCATCATGATCAAACTTGATTTTTCTAATTCTCAGAAATTAATTATATTATTATTATTATTATCGTTTTTTCTTTATTTTTAGATTACCCCTCGATCGACCAGATGCGAGAGATAAAGTTGAAAAATTGCAGCAACAACTCAGATGGAATTCATTTCCAGGAGTTCATGCTCTTTTATTAAAGGGCTGCACGAATCCAAATACTTACGAATCAGTCGTGACCTTATTATCACAGTTTACTCCCCTTTTAGATTTACCCGTTGTTGACCCTACACAAAGTTTAGCTTTTCCGATGAATGTGGTGTCTTTGTTACCCTACATGCTTTTAAATTTTGAAGACGCGAATGAGCTTTGCATTCGAAGTGCCGAAAATATCGCTCAAGTATGTAATTTATATGAAACGTAAATACTTATTCTACGTATTTGTAACTATTTTGTTGTTCTAAGATAATGATTACAATATTTGCAATTCAGGTGAGTGCAGAAAAGGGTAAAAAGTTGGAAAATTTAGGAACAGTTATGACACTTTACAGTCGTCGTACTTTTAGTAAAGAAAGTTTTCAATGGACAAAGTGCGTGGTTAAATATTTATATGACACGTACGCACACTTGAGTTTCAACATGTTGGCTTTTCTAATTGAAGTTTTAGAAAAGGGACCTGCAAGTGTAGCGTCACCAGTCTTAAACATTATACATTGTATGCTACATTACGTTGATTTAGCATCGCAAGCAGCGCAACCCATCAATACCGAACTTCTTCGAGTAATTTCAAAATATGTCGAGGTAAGGAAAATCATAATATGTTGGGCATTGCGCACAAATTACTTATGAAAAATATGTTTATTTTAAATTAACACGTAATGTCTAATAATGAAACTCGTAAGGGTTCCCACTGGAAGGAAGCTTTGAAAATACTAAAACTTGTTGTAACGAGGTCTTCTACGTTGGTAGCACCACCAACTTCAGTGCACGGATCTTGTTGGGATTCATCAATAACTTCTCCACATCCAAGTTTCACAGATAACGAAATATTTACAAAAAAAGAATTACCTGGTAAGTTTAAAATTGAAAATTAATTTTAATGTTTATTATAATTTCTCAATAGTCTGTTATTTAATTTAGTTTATAACATTTTACATTGTTACGTCCCAGTTGAATATTTGATTTAAATTTTTTTACTACAAATAAATATGCGTGGAAATAACGTACTTTTTGTTGTCTTTCCTGTAACTACACGTGGAATGGATTCAGGTTGCAAAACAAAATAATAAAGCTAGAAAAGTAGAGCTACAAATGTGAAGGAATAAATTGAAATGTGGCTAGCAACAATGTTTGAATAACTATTTAAATATTAATTCTAAAAAGAATACAAATTGTATGTAAATAATTACGATTTTCAACATTTGGAATATGCTTTTAAATTAATAATTTAATTTGCTTATATTTAATGAAAATATATCAAGAAATCATTATAATTATTAATATCTGTAAATACATTTACCTTTCGTGTCAAACATAATTTCATGTGTGTATTAATTAAAATATTGCGCAATAAAATGTATAGCCATTTACATAAGCAAAACACACATGGTGTGCAGATTGTCGTAGTAGAATCTCACCTAAATAATTTTAACTTACTACAATTCAATGCATGTTTCTATGAATATCATAGGACTAACTTGGCGTTATCACCAATACCGTACAGTATCTGCAATATATTTTTCGTGCGCAACGTAATCATTCTCCGTGTATTGAAGTTAGAAGTTTTAGCAAGTTTTAAAGGATTTTTTTTTTTTAAATTAGAGCTTTGTAACGCAAAAAATGGCTTGGAGATTATCGACAGAATTGTTTATTGTCTTATAATAAATTCTTTAAGACTAGATTCTACAGCCAATTTATTGAAAATATAATCGAGTACACTTGATGTAGAAATATTTACAATTTTGTTTATTCCAATAATACTGTACTTACGTAGGAAGAACAATGGATTTTACATTTGATCTATCCCAAACTCCTGTAATTGGCAGACGATGGGTTATTCGTTTAGTTGGCGAAGATAAAATTTCCGGATCACCCAGACGATCTTTGTCACTTTCACCAGGTGATACAAATGCTATTTCTGGATGGAAAAAACCTTGGATGTGTCAGGTACGTTATTTCTTTTTTTTCTTTTTTTTTTTTTTTTTTCGTATCAACGATCTCATAATACAAAGGGGATAAGTGACATCTTTGGGTAGATATTATTTTCCACAAATAATTAGGTAAAATACAACTTCATTAGGCTGTCGTAATGTTTTCGTACAATACACAAAACATCGTTTTACTGGAGAATCTTTCGTAGTTATTGCATGTAATATAGTTTATTGATAATGAAGAGAAAAATTTATTTAGCTCACAAATCAAAATAATTATGTGAACAATTGATTAAATGTTGAAAAAAATGCTCGCGATGGTATTTAATTATTCAATCTTTTCAGGGTCGGGTTCGAGAATGTTTGGTTAATCTTTTGACAACTTGCGGTCAACGAGTTGGTTTACCGAAAAGTCCTTCCGTAAGTTCAGTAATTTTTGGAAATTGTTCCATTATGTAAACGTAAAAGAGTCTACTGTAATGAATTATTGTAATATTTTTTCGCAGGTTATATTCAGTCAAAGTTCCGATTTAATGGAAAGACAGTCATCCATGGCTTCGTCAACTGAAGAAGTTTCCGGAGCTAATAATGATTTGAGCGGGGGTTCGCGTCGAGACGATGAACAATTTGGCGTTTTCAAAGATTTCGACTTTTTGGAATACGAGAGCGAAAGCGTTGAGGTGTTTTAATTAATATATATACATATATATTTGTTTTATTATGCAACGTTCAGATATTGGCGCTGTTAATGACGTTTCGATAATTGCGCATTATCCATCTCTCAAGTCCAATGTGTTGAAGTTTAAAATGCCCACGATAATAGGCTTTCGTCAAATTAATCATTTCTTTTTGATCAACATTATAATTTGTTTATACCAATAGATGTGAAAAACAAATTGACAATTATGTCCGTATTAGTTAAGTAACTATATTTTATTCAACAATTTTATTAATTTCAGGGAGAAAGTACGGATAATTTCAATTGGGGCGTAAGACGTCGACCTCTCAGCGAGGGCGAAGAGAAAGAGCCAAGTTTGCGACATTTCGAAGAAAGCTTGAGCGAGAGAACTCCTTCGTTCAATAAGCAAACAATTCGTGTTAACGAAGTAGGTTTATGTTTACATTGCGTGTGTATGTGTGTGCGCGCATGCGTACGTGCGTATAAATACAATTTTCGTTTTAATACATATGTGCAATTGAAAGGTAGTTTAATGATACATATATTTTGTAAATGTAGAGAGGTGTTGCAGAGGAATCGTCCGATGATGAAGTTGGTTCCGAAAGTCCTTTGGATGAAGTTCCTGGCGGTACTAGTGTTGGTCAAGAAGCAAATAATTTGCCATTTCCACCATCTTCGTTATCTTTACTTCCAAGTAGAACTCGACACGATTCATCTACTCGTTCAGATACATCGTTAGTACATTTCATTAGCATTTTTTTTTTTTTTTTTAAATTTCGCATTTATTTATTAAGTGTATTTTTTAAATAGAGGATCAAGTGCCGGTGATCTCGGAGATGTAACGCCTTGCAATCAGTCCCCAAACATGTCGGCTTTAATACCATTCCGCCAAGTGATTCGGGACGATATGGAAGAAATGATGAGGCAACAAATACAAAATCTTACGACTCAAACACCATACAATTCTTTGGATTTCTTCCACTTACTTAATCGAATCCTACGTGTAAGTTACTTTAAGCTTTCATATGCAAACACTTTTTATGTCACTTTACAATTATGTATTGCATTGTATGGTTGAAATGTGCATTAGTTAATGAAACGGAGATATAAGTGTCAGATGTTTGATATTCTTATTATAAACTCGCGTATAAGTCGATTAATTGACGAAGAATTATTTGCCAATAGGATGTATGCGGAAAATCTGTCAACTTGACACGAGAAGCAAGTTATTTATTGAACAGCGGTACTTGCACCGCCGCCAAATTGGGATCATTTTTATCAAATCATGCCGAACTTTTAAGCACTAAAGGCGAAGCTCCGTTGGTATGGTTCTCGACGGTAGCATTTGCTAATCAAAGACTGACGGAATCTCTCCGATTCGGTATGTTAGAAATTGGAGAACACATGGAAACATTTTTGGACAAAAAGGATCACGCAGCAGAGGTACAATACAAATTTTTATTCCTTGGTATAGGGCTGATGAAAGTGGTGGTGTTTTTGCAATACCAATTTGTGCATCATATTGCTAATGACTTGCATATGACTAAATACTAAATTGCATATGACTAAATACTAAATAATTTTGTTTGTATATATCGTTACTTAATGTCAACTTTGGAAACGTATTTCAGTATTTAGAGGCAGCAAGATCTACAAGCAAACTGCATGCTTTGGGAGAAAGTCATTCAACAGACATTGCTTTTGATGAAATTTTACTTGATCTTGGACGATCGCTTTACAAATTGCATTTCCAGTTACTATTGCTTATTGAGGCCTCTAACAAAATGTTGAATGCTCTGACTTGTACGGCGAAAAATTTGCAAATACCATTACAAGATATTTCGTCGGAAGTGGTGTCGATGAAATTGGCACTTAGTCGTGCTTTGGAGGAAAGTACGGAAAGCGAAAGAGGTACGCCGACTCCAACACCGAGTCCCAGTCCACTTTTGGGTGTCGGTTCCATCGAAGACGTAGCTCGAGTGGCCGAACTTTTAAAATCGGCGCGTTGGTCCTCGGCCCTCGAGGCTGTCAGACTTTATCGGGCGCAATGGCCCGGCGATCCATTTCACGACGAAGATGACGTAATTACTGCAGTTAATATGTATTGCAGATACTTGGGTCAAGAAAGATCAGGTAATAACATTAAAATTATACATTTCAAATGCAACGATAATTTTTCTCTTTGTATTATGATAAATAAAATAAGTGCGCCAAGTGCGATTAATTCAAGTATTGGGAGTAAATTTTAACAAGACGATGTTATTAAATGCTATAAAATTCAAAAACATTTTCAATGGAATATGTCGATTATATTATTTTATGTTTCAATTTAAAGCAATTAAAACATGGAACATTTACACGCTTCGTCACGAGCTTTTCTCTGACAAGTAACAAAACTAACAAAAAAATGATAGTAATCTATTTGTAATTATTTGCAGATTTGTTCGTAATTACTCGAAGTAATGAAGAAATGTCGGAAATATTTGGTAAATTGATGGAAAGTTTGTTTCAAGTTTTGGCCGGCGTTACTGCCCTTGAAACCGTTGTAAAATCATCAAAGCATGGAGGAGACATGATAAATAATTCGAAAACAGATTGTTAGTTTCATTTTATAATTTTGTTTGATTTTATTATTTTACATAAGCAGTTCACTGTCCCATTATTACGCTTTTAAACATCCTAAATAAAATTTTGCGTTTCTCTTTCTTTTAACTGGGACATTTGCTAGAAATCGTTAATAGCTCGATGAAAGATTTATAATCAATCAATCAATGCGGGATATTACAATGTTATTACGTGTTGCATAATCAATGCGGATGTACAACTGTTAGACCTTATATTGTCAACGAAAAAGTATACTTTGTTAGTTTTTAATTACTTTATTTTACCGAGCGCGTTATTGAAATGAAATTATACATAGCAGTTTATACAACTTTTTTTTTTTATGAAAGAAGTTTTTGATGGAAAAAATGACGAATTTTTACATTTTGTTAAACAGAATCATCGTTGGTAAATACATTTGACGCGAATCGAAAAATGTTTTCGGTGCAGTTAACAAATTGCTAATGAATTGTAGGCGATTCAAGATTTTATGCAAAATGAAATGAACTGGAAATAGAAAAATCACGAGTGTTTATTAATTTTTACTTATTTATTTGATGATAGTAAGTTTGTAAATATGAATTACAGGTAATAAAAATAATAAAACCCGTCTTTAATCGTTTTCATCGAACAGCACATTACATTGTTTGTCCGTTAAATTTGTTTTCTTAACGAAATGGGTACTCTAATTTTTATAAAGTAAGGGAAAACCTCCTTTGGGAGGCTGCAACCAATTATCTTGCGAATAATTCGTATGTTTTGTTTCGATCACATGAAAGGTATAAGCGTGCCTCGATTGGTTGCTCTTGTTTTCATTTGAAAAATGAACGACTTGACCGTGCAAAATGATGCAAGAACCTTTTTTCACTGTTATTGGGCGAAAGTTACTCAACGAATACGTTGGTTCCGCTTTATCATAGACAACGAGATCATCCAATGTTGAATCCTTCCTGTTTAGCAGATAACGTCTGTGCACTCCACTTTTGTGAGATTCAGAAGCTATCCACAAGCATCCATTTTCTAAAGTAGCGTCATCAAGAGCAATCCAAAATCCTACAAGGCTTATGGGATCGGTGTACAAGTAGGTAGCATCCTGGTGAGCAGTAACTGTATCACATATTGTTATCGTTAACAACATCCGTGTACCTTAATGTAGCAACTTTGTTTGTTATAGTTACCCGGCGTGTAACAAAGATAATCAAGTTTCGTTAGTGTTGGATTAAATGAGTTTAGTACATATAAAACGGTTAGCTTTGGGATGGAAATTGCAACGAGTTATTACCGATTCGGAAAAGAGAATAGCAATATAATCCTTATTACTGTAAAATTGTACGTTATTACTGTAAAAGTGTAGTTCCAGTTACCTAATGTTTAGTTAAAATCACCATAATGTGGTTAATGCAACCAAAATTGCAGTTATCGCGAAAATTAACCGTTTAATTAATGATGGTAATTATGAATACCTTTTGATCCAATGCCAGGGTTCTTATATATGTACATAGACTGACACACAGCCGGATCTATAAATTTTAAATCCATGGCAATGTCTTTCACTCTGTCATCGAAGGTACATTTTTTAAATACCGGATGCAGCCAGTGTAAAGCATGGGCTACCTATAAGGAAAATGCGTAAGTACGGCATGTTAAATTATTTATTGGAAATTAATGAAAGCGCGCTTGAACCGCGTTAAAAGCTGCGGCGCTGCGATTTTGCGTCAAGTCAATTAATAATGACCCAAGTAGTAATGAAATGTACAACCATTTTTTACCTTATTTAAAGAAATATTTGGCGCGACTTTGAGTTTTCCACTTTCATCCAAAGCATCGCTTTCAAAGAAATAACTAATCTTGTGCGCGCTGTCAAGAAAGTATTGATCTTTATTCTGGAAAAAGAAATGCAGCAAACTTGATTAATAAAGTAATTAACAATATCATTATTGAGATATATTGGAATAATTATTATGAAAAGTGAAAAGAGCGAGAGACTTTACCTGCTGCAAATTAATTGTACTAAAAATTTTCCGCTGACTTTCCTCCGGTAGTTTTTCGGTCATTTCTTCGCCAGCAGTTTTCATTTCTTGAATTTGTTCGCTTGTATATAAGTTGGGTATGACGACATAGCCGTAATTGTGTAACTATGATGAATGAATTTTAAGCGATTAAAATTTAATTCATCATTTTAAATGTATTATTAGTTTGCAATTTCATTGCATGAGCCAAGTTTATCATAATTATAAAATAATGTAAACTCCAATGCGAGAATTTATTAGACTTTTAATTTTAATAATTAGCTGTGAGTAACGACAGTACGGGCATTGAAAATGTCAACGTCACTCGCGCGTAAGGACACGCCAGAGTGACCGAATTGTGTGTTTAACAAATGTATTGACAAATTTCATGCGAATTTCACTTGACCCCTCACAGTGGTCGCGCATCGAGAGTTCATTCTCGCTTGTGAATTTCACAGAAGAAAGAAGGTCGCCCTGTGTAATAATGTTCGCTTTTTTTTATCTTCTCAGTGCACTGGATTGAAACTTGTATCGTATATATATATATACATATACATTCAGTTGTGTTGAACAGAAAGATAGCGAAAGTTCCAGCGTCTATGTTACTTTCGTTAATAAAATGCAAAGAAACATGTATGTAGTCTGGGTGAGGGATCACATTCTTATGTGGTGCCAGTACTCTGGAGCTAATAAATTTTAAGCTTTGGGCTGTCCGTGAAAACCCTCGTCAAGTGGAGTTTCAAAGAACGGACATAGTTTTTCCCAGTGAACTCTACTTATTTCGTAGGAAAAATACAATGGACATTACGTCGTTAGTTGGGACGTTGGAGAAGAAAACACGTACACGAAATTAACATTATAATGCGCACTTTACGAGACAAGTGATTTATTGTAATTATTTATTAATATTTATTGTTTATTCGGAACTAACCTTTTCATATATACCTTCCATTTCATTTATCTTCATTACACATCAACGGCGCAAAATGAAATAAAATTGATTATTATCAATTGATTGGAGCTTCAAAATTGTAACATTGTCCAACAAAGACTAAGATAAATTTATTAAATGTACACGCTTGAGAATATCAGATCGTTTACACTTGTTTTAAATTATAATGTATATTTAGAATAAAAGTTTTATTTAGCAGTGTCGATTACTACCGACGAATGTGAAGAAATAAAACAGATTAATCGGAGCGAGTTTGTGCGAGTCTTCTATGCTTGTGATCTAATTAAAGTGCTATCTTCGCTCTTTGAGTAATGCTTTATTTACTTCTGATAATAAATTAATGCGCACGAAAACGGCGTAATATTGTTGTGTAAAATGAATTTTATTGTTAAGGTATGAAATTATGGTTAAATATACTCGCAGGTCTATGAGAGATAGAACGTTATTTTTTATATTCATTTTCTTTTAAATTTAATTGACATATTTTACACACCCGATGCATCTCCAATTGTACTTTACTTTTTTGAGTGTTTCTCTGAAGATGACGTTTCCTACAATTCTTTCCCCTACAGGCATTTCTCCTCTCCCTTACCCCCTATAAAATAAATGTTTAAATCAGGGCTAGCCTGTCGATAAGAAAGTTAAACAGACTCAAAATTGGTCAATTAGTTGTAATTATCGTGTATCTGTCACATATCCGTCTAAGAAGCAATTGTTTTTAAGTTATGTTATGTTACGTTTCTACTAATAATAAATACAAGTCTAAAATGATACAACGTTTACTGCAATTTCTCGTTAACGACAAAACTTGTGGATAAAAACAGCAGCACAATTTAGCAATTCTTATTGCTTTATTTTTCTCAGTGAGATAAAGTTCAACAAATATCCTGCTGAACTGAAATTAGATTGGATCTTAAAACTACCTAAGAACATAGTAATTAGAAAATTAGCTGCTCTCAGGTGTGTCAAATACCTGCTTAGGTTCCCAGCTAGATTTTGCTTAACAGGGTAACGGAATAATAATGATTATTGGCATGATTTATTGATCTGTAACTTGAAAATTTCTATTGATCTGTAATAATCGTTATCCTTAAATGTATGTGTCTTGATGAAATCTACTCAAGTAAGAGTAAATGATGGTATATTTTTATTTACTTTCAGATCATTAATGAACGTACTGAATACTGTCGGCAAACAGATGGAAAGTTTTTCAAAGAATTATCTACGACAAATCAAGTAAAAGTAGACGAGGATATTGACGTGTAGAAAGGTATGACATTCTTTACAAACGTCATTTTTAACAGGGATAATTTTCTTTAAACTACTGTGATACTTGATATTTTTATAATATTGTTTAATATACAATATTTGTATTTATATTAGATATCTCGAAAAACAATGCATATAATATATATAAAAAAAAAACTTTGTTTACATACGCCCTAATAGCGTATAATATTTTATTGATATTCAGGCGTGAACTCTATCTATCTATGCGTGGAAAGATAAACTGAGATAACTTTCTATATATTCTTTGTACCACTTTTTTTTGTACAATGAATGCCGTATAATAACAATATTTAACATATTTTGTTGACTTATATAAAATAACTTGAAATCATAAAACCTTTCAACAATATCCGGCCTACCATTTAAAAAAAAAAATATTCAAAGAATTCAAAATAAATAATAAACTTAATTACATTTCCAAAGAGTGATGGTCAAAACAACAATTTTAGGATCATTAGTACGTTTACGAATTGTTAACGGTCTCTTTCAATACATATTTGTCCGTTCATATCGAACATAAGCCTAAAAATCGAAAACACTTAACCTACAGCCAACTTCTCTCGTTTCATATTTAAAATTAAACAAACTCGAAAGTCATCGAATGAATGCAACGAAATGATAGGTCCAGTGTGAACAATGTAAAATATTAAATATAAAAAATGTAAAAATATTAAAGCAATAATAAAAGCATAAAATGGAGGAAAATAATATAATAAATGCGGGCAGCATATCGGGCGGATGTTCCTTTTGAATTCAAACGCGTTATAACCGTATACTTGCAGATGTCAGCACCGAACATTGAGAAACGGCCTTACATGAAAGAAGTGGCGAGGTGGTGCGGTGGTGGAGAGCAGAGGGAGAAGACCTTGAGGCATTTCATTGTACATGTGGTGTGTGCGTTGAGCATTTGCCGGTGACTAAAACTTGGCCAAAAGTGGGTGTTAATTCCAAGCATTATCAGCTTCAGGAGTACGTAGCCAGTAGTGTCTTTCTATTCTATATTTGTAAATTATACTGCGAGATGCAGATGGATCCGATAACGAGGCAGCTCATCCAAGTTCTGGAGCAAACCGTTTCATCGGGTGAGTGTGTCGAACGTTTAAACGAGTGACGCCAATGCAAAGCCTTCTCTCCCGAACCCTTCCTCTCTCCTAACCTCAAAAACGTGCCTTTCAATAGATCTCTCCTTTGCGCAATCACAGCAGTACGCGTATAAGGGATGTTTGTTCGAGATTAATTTAATAAGCGGAAGCATTGATGTCTTGGATTACGCGACACACCGCGCACATTTTCCCCGCCTCCCCTCCACATAGGGAATTTTTCTCAATTTAGCGCCATTTTTTCTCTCATCGGAGCTTTTTAAAGGAAACGAACAAACGACGAGTCAAATTGACGACAATGTTAATGTACAGAAAAAATGTAATATTTTGCACTGTTGCTAGGGGCAATAGCCGGCTGCTCGCGTTATTGACGCGAGCTTCGACTATTTCTGTCGACCTAACCTCAAACATGTTTTTTCGCAAATCGAATAATTCTGATCCATTGTTCTGGAAGAATTCCGTGGTTAAATTTACACATTCTTTGCATCCATTTTATCACCTGTTTACTTGATACAGTTTTCTTTTATTTCTTTTGGCATTTTTTTTATTTTTATTTTGATTAATAATGATTGATTGATGTTACTTTATGAAACGTGCTCGAAACGAATTGGAAATTCTATTGTTAAAGACATATTTTGATGAAGCGACATTTTTCAATGCGAACCAATTAGAGCAAATCTTTGATAAGCTTAATGGAATTTGCTTTATCATGATATTTTAATGATACGAGACTCAAAAAATGGTTTAATGAATTTAATTTCACTGTACCAATATTTCATCAATAACCTGGGCTGTAATTTACATTTTTCTTATCATTAAATAGTCATGGAAGTCTATATTTTCCTCGCGCATGTTATTCAACTTGTATTTGTAATTATTAGTAAATTTTTTTTTATTAATATGTCAAAATTTTAGAATACATAATTAATATGTAAGAATCATAGATAATTAATGTAGCATAAAATAAAAGAAAGTTAACTTAAATAATACTTATTGAACTTGGTAAATTATTTAATATAATTTTGCTGTTAAGTATGCTAATCTTTCATATCAACTTGTATAATTATTATATTATTACATGTACATAAATTTATTTATTATAAATATTTATTATATTATATTTATTATATATTTATTATAAATATATAAATAAAATTAAATATATATATATATATATTATTTGATTAAAATCACCTTTATATACATAATAATTCTTTAAATAATATTGCTTCATATAGACCTTGAGTCAATACAAACTTATTTTGACCTTAAGTTCATTATGTAAAATAAATATATAAATTTATATTATATTTTTTTAACTATTTAAGCAAACACATTGAAAATGATATATTATTATATATTATATAATTATTAATTTTATTAAATCCTTTGTCATCTTACAAGTATAATTTATGTTAATTAATTTTAACAGGTATTTACTAATATAACAATTCAATGGTCCTTAATTCTATTTCAGTTAAAAATCTTTATTAAAAAATTAATTAAAAAGAAATTTAGTTATAAAATATAAAAAAGTTTATTATAGCTGAAAATATTTTAAACAAATTATTTATAAAACATGACATTCGTTCCAATGATAAGAATACAAATATTTCTATTGAATGATACTAATGTATGATGTGAATTAACACATGAAATAAAAACTTATTTTTTAAATAACTTGAACTTGATTAAAAAGTAATGTAAAAAAATTAAAATTAAATAACATGTCTCGTGTAAATATAAGTTGATCTTAAAATGTATATTTCATATATTTTGTCATTAATAACATACTCGTATAATTTTTACAGACAAAACTGAACTTGAAGGTGCACAAATTTATTTAGAACAAGCTGCTCATGCAAATTTGGTAAGATTTCTACATACACATTTAATTAGAAATGAATTAAAGTGTTCTTACTTGTTTCCAATTTAGGTGTACATTTTAATAATTATTCTATGCAAAATAAATTAATAAATCTATATACATATATATATATATATATATACATATATATTTGTGGAATTTTAGCAAGAATTTCTGCGACAACTCAGTGGTGTATTAGCAACACCGGCTGCAAGTGCAGTTGCTCGTACAGCTGCTGGCTTGCAACTGAAAAATCATCTTACTTCAAAGGATTCTTTCATCAAGACTCAGTATCAGCAGAGATGGCTGTCAATACCCGCCGAAACTCGAATGTTTGTAAAAAAGAATGTAAGTACTTTCATTTCATTTTATAAATACATATATATAGCCTATTAAAAATGAACATTTTCATATAATTACATTTGTTGATGAGGTTATGTTCAGACCCTACAGGATAAGTATACAGTTTATGTAACCTTTAAATATTCAATTTTAATTGATTTAATATGTATGTCATTTTGCAAATAAAATAAATTCTTACCAAATTAGTTGACAATTGCTAAATAAACTCATTTATCTACCAAAGCGAATACTTTGTTTTCCATGTAAAAAACTTTAATAATATAATAATATAAATAATATTTGTTTCTAAGAATGTTTATATAATACTAAAAATACACGTAAAATTATAGGTTTTGGGTACTTTAGGAACAGAACAAAACAGACCTAGTTCTGCAGCGCAATGTGTAGCTTACATTGCTGTCACAGAATTACCAGTTGGGCAATGGAATGATCTCATTCAACAGTTGGTAAACAATGTCACCAACATGAACAGTACAGAGATGATGAAGGAAGCAACTCTTGAAACCATTGGTTACATCTGCCAAGAAATTGAGAGTGAGGTTCTTGTTCATCAGTCAAATGCCATCCTCACTGCAATTGTTCATGGAATGAAACACTCTAATGGATCCTCAACGCATGTACAACTTGCTGCCACTATTGCTCTTCTGAATTCTCTAGAGTTCACTAAAGCAAACTTTGAAATAGAAGTATGTCACACTGGATTTCATTGACTTTTAATTATTTTCAAGTTAAAATTTAGACATTTAACTGAATTTATTACTTGACCACTATCGCAAGAAAAACAAAATGGTAGTTTAGCTTATATGAATTGTTGAATAAAATTGTTTGAAAAAAAAAAATTAAATTAAATTTATATTATTTTATTTAATTATGTTAATATGTACATTGTTTGAAAATGTATATATACCACAAAAAGAAATGAATGAATTAATAAATATATTTAATTCTTAGACTGAACGAAACTTTATCATGGAGGTTGTGTGCGAAGCTACACAGTCTGCTAACACTCAGATCAAAGTAGCTGCATTACAGTGCTTGGTTAAGATCATGTCACTCTATTATCAGTATATGCAACCGTACATGGCACAAGCCTTATTTCCAGTAAGTAACCCAATACTTATTTATTTTATACCATTCAATTTATTTTAATGGTAGTGTAAAACATGACAACTGTCAGAAATTGTAAATTTGGAATATAAAGGGAGGAGTTTTAAGACTATATATAAAAGTTCAAATTGCGTGCACTTTGCGGCGTTGTCATGTAACTTTTTGATTAAATAAAATTTGTTTGTTAATATTGAATTTTATTTGATAATAATTATTTTTCATCAGATAACTTTAGAGGCAATGAAATCAGACATCGATGAAGTAGCTCTGCAGGGAATTGAATTCTGGTCTAATGTTGCGGACGAGGAAGTCGATTTGACAATAGAAGAGAATGAAGCTTCAGATAGCGGTCGACCACCAGCAAAAGTATCACGTCATTATGCCAAAGGCGCTTTACAGTATCTAGTCCCAATTCTTATGAGTAAACTTACGAAACAGGAGGAATACGACGATGAAGATGATTGGAATCCTTCAAAGGCTGCCGGAGTATGTCTCATGTTACTCTCTTCCTGTTGTGAAGACAAAATAGGTAACTTGACATTTTTATTCACCTTGTAACAATGCAGTTTTAATAAGCAACACAATATTAAAGCACATCTTTCTTTTTGACCGTTAATTTTTAGACAAGAGATAAATAAATATAAATAACTCGACCATGTAATGTTTGACGTTTTGACAATTCCCAAAATCTTGTAATTTAATAATTTAAAAAGATTATTTTCGCCACTCGGGGAAGGAAACGCCATTTTTATTTAAATTTGTATTTAGCCTTTTACAGTTTGTCGAAAAATATTACGACTATATATAACTGGTTCGTTGACATTATGTGATTCACAATTGCCACACAGATGTAATTTAATTGAAAAAAAGATAATTAAATTAAAATATTTCATTTATTTCCAGTGCCATTTGTATTACCATTTGTAAAAGACAATATAAAGAATCCAGATTGGCGTTATAGAGATGCTGCCGTGATGGCATTTGGTTCGATTCTTGGTGGACTTGATCCAAACACATTAAAACCTCTCGTAGAACAAGGAATGGCTACATTAATTGAACTCATGTACGACTCGAGTGTGGTTGTACGTGACACTGTCGCGTGGACTTTTGGTCGCATTTGTGAAATCATCCCCGATGCTGCAATTAATGAAACACATTTAGAGAAACTTCTTCAATCATTATTGAATGGATTAACCGCTGAGCCCAGAGTTGCTGCAAATGTGTGTTGGGCATTCACTGGATTGGCCGAGGCCAGTTATGAGAATGCCCAAATTGTAGACGATCTAGGTCAACGTGAAACTTATTGCATGTCCAAATATTTTGACATCATCATCCAAAATCTATTAATAACCACTGACAGACATGATGGAGCACAAGCTAACCTTAGATCAGCAGCGTACGAGGCACTTATGGAGATGGTTAAAAATTCGCCTAAAGATTGTTATGCAACAGTCCAAAAAACTACAATGGTATGTAAAAGGAAAAAAAAAACAACTTTATTTATTTGTTAATATAATAGATTTAGGTAAATTTAGTTTTAAAAATTTTAAAAATAATATTGTTCATACTTGAAAAAAAAATCTTGTGCACTTGTACAAAATAATAATGAACATAATTGTAATTTAACTAAGTATTAATGGAACTCAAGAATGAAACTATTTTCAAATCAAAAACACAAACATTGTTTGATAACACGCGAAAGGTCGAATTAATAACGTATTAAAATGATAACAATGTATGCTATTGCTTTTATTTTTGTTTTAAACAGACCTTTATTCACTTAAAAATCAAAAACATAAAGATTCTTTAAATTCTTTAATTTTGAAAACGCTTCGTACATCAGTCCCCTTAAATATTAATAGAAAATTTGTATAGTGAATAAAATATACTTAGTTGGATTATTTTAAAAATATTACAATTAATGATATTATTTATGACTTGTATAGATAATCCTTGAAAGATTGCAACAAGTATTGCAAATGGAGACTCATATCCAAAGTCATTCAGACAGGGCCCAGTATAATGACTTGCAGTCATTGCTTTGCGCTACTTTACAATCCGTTCTACGTAAAGTCAAACCGGAGGACGCACCACAAATCTCTGATGCAATTATGAGTGCTCTTATCTTGATGTTTAATTCGAGCTCATGTAAATCTGGTGGGGTTCAAGAGGACGCGTTCATGGCAGTCTCAACATTGGTTGAAGTTTTAAATGAAAATTTCGAAAAATACATGGATGTTTTCAAACCTTTCTTGTATCAAGGTTTGAAGAATCATAGCGAATACCAGGTTGGTAACTTGATTGCCAATTAACAATTTAATTAGTAAACATCTCCCCTCCCCCCTTATTATTGTTCCATTATTTGTAATGTTTTCTTCTCTATTATTAATTGAATGAATTCTCAATTTCTGTTACCATTTTACTTTTAGGTCTGTTATGCAGCTGTCGGTTTAACCGGTGATATTTTCCGTTCTTTGAAATTGAAAATATTGCCATATTGTGATGAAATTATGCAGTTGTTATTAGAGAATCTCAGCAATACCTCGGTACATCGTTCGGTAAAACCACAAATTTTGTCAGTTTTTAGCGATATCGCAATTAGTATTGGTTCAGAATTTAAAAAATACCTTAATTATGTCATGCCAATGTTAATTCAAGCATCTGACACAAATATCGATAGAAACGATATTCACCTTATAGGTAAGCAATTATTCTTCATTTATTCCTTTTCATGTTCAAATTCTTTCACAATTATATATTCTTTTCCGCAAAATTACTATATATTATTGCCGTTAGACTTTAGAGCATTATTACAGACTATTGGTATAATATGAAATTAAAACATTAGATACACATTGTTATCTATATTTTGTAATTTTAAATATCGCAAATTTTTACCACATACACGTAAAGTGTTGAAGACAGCAGATAGAAAGCAGGACAGACATTGCAATCAAATCAAATTACATAATATCATGTCACTATAAAAAAAACTGTTATTTATTTATTTGCAAGTACTATTTATTATGATTTAAACTATTTTTAAGTAATTTGAATTGTTGAGAATTAGTCACAGCGCACCCCCTATTTTATTTTATATAAAAAAATAAAAGTTTTCAATAAATGCCAAGTTGGAACAATGTATATACTTTCTTTAATGAAAGTTTGTAATTTAAAATGCCAACAATGTTAACAACGTTTGATGAAAATTAAATTCATAACAATTGTTTTGTATAATTTTAAATTACGCATGAAATAATTTTCTTTCAAAACAGATTACTTGAATGACCTTCGCGAGGGAATTTTGGAAGCATACACAGGTATTGTACAGGGACTTCGGGGAGATGGTGACGTACCAAGTGAAGATTTGCGATGCATCGAAGCCTCCATTCCATACATGATCCATTTCATAATTGCTATAGCGCAGGACCAAGAAATTTCTGAAACAGTCATCACTAATGCTATCGGCTTGCTTGGCGATTTGGTCAATAATTTTGGCGTCAAAATTTTACCTTTCGTAGAAAGCGAATCACTCACTGATATGCTCAATAAAGGAAAACGCTCACGCACTAAGAAAACGAAAATCCTCGCCAATTGGACGTCGGATTTGATTCGTCAATTCAAAAACCAAGCCAACGTTCCATCTAGTTGGTAAGTTGTTACATTATAATATAATAATTTTATCACAATTTTCATTAAATATTTAACATTTATATTTTAGCGTTTTAAATATCTATATAATTTTTTTTTCTTTTATTTAAAATTCAATTAGTAAATAAAATAGATGTATATTTTATTATTAATATCAGTTTAATCTTTCATCTAATTGTAAAGCTGCTTTCTTAATTTGTTTGTATTTCACTTCTCATCGTCTTTTAATAATAAAATTTACTTTATTGTTATTAAATATTGTTATACATTTAAGTAAATTTTATAAAATACAATAACAGACATCAATAGAAGGATGATGGAATCAAAAAGAAAAAAAAAAAAAAAAAAAAGAAAAGAAAACTTCCGTAGGAATAGTTGCCAATAAAAAGGAGAAAAAACGCAATTGCTACCGAAATATTCTTTTGGTAATTGAAATAAAAAAAGTTTTATTATTTTAAAGTTATGTGTAATATAAGTACACTAAAAAAAGGAAATATATATTCCTATATTTTCCATCGATTCAAGGATATATTGGAAAAGTAAGTTTTTTTCTGTAAATCGCAGTAAAATTAAAAAAATTATAGAATACACGCAGAAAAATTTAGCAGTTAATATTCCCATAAAAAATTGATTTCGAACCTCAAAAGACAATTTATGATAAATTATGGAAGAAATACTACGAGTATAATAAATCATTTATTCTAATAAGTCTGTAAAAATTCCAATAAATTTATAAGAAAAAATACTTTATTTTAGGATTTATTTCATATTTTATTATAAGTGTGTTCGTAAATTGTCTTCTGGACTTGGAATCCAATTTTTTATGGTAAAGTTAACTCTTTATTCTTCTGCGTGTAGCTTTTGATGCAAAAAACCTAAAAATTGCTTTTACAATTACCATTTCTACTATTTTTAATTATAAAAATGTATCCCCAGATTAATATGAACAGGTTTAAATTATCTTTTTTTTTAATGTTCGAAACAACAGAAAAGTTTAATTGTAAAAATAAAAAAAGTCATCTAAACAACACCTCAGGGTGTTGAATAAAAAGAAAAAAAAAAAAAATGAAAAATTGTATTAACTCTAACACCCTTGGTAAGTACTTAATTAGCGATAATATTCTCGATTTGGCACGAAAACAATAATTAACTTGGCAGATACAGCGACGCGAAACGTGAAAGAGGAAATGACGAAAAGCGGCCTTTTTGTGTGCCGAAATGAAAGGATGTTATGATTGCGTTCCGTCCGAGGAAGGCGATGTCGAACGTTTGCCGCGGTCGGTTGTGCGAGTCAATAAAGTAGTCTAATAAGGCGGCGGCGGTTGAGCGAGCGCTTAGGCAGCCGCTTAGCGGCCGACGGGCCAAAATAATAAATATGTTGCGGGTTCCGCGAAGACATTGTGCCAAGGGAGAGATAAGGGATTGCAGGAGGAGGAGGTTTTAGCGCGCTCGCTTTCGTGGACACGTGGATCCGCTTGGGCGAAGATGACGCGCGGACAACAGTTTCGCCTTCCTTCCTTTGCGTGGGAACTCGAGACAGATGCGTCGCGCGTGAGAATCTCGGGCAGATGCGGACTTACGCACCTCCTGAAGGACTTTGGCGCTCGGCGCACGAGAGCCCGACGAGGACGCACGATGCCTTATACTTAAGTCGTTTGGCTCATGCGTGTTTGTGCCTACACACAGCCACCCTGCGCCTATAATATGCATACACACATACATACATATATATGTATCACTCGCAGTATCTATCTCTCTTCTTCTACTGATCAAAGCGTTTCATCGTGTTCCGTTTGTTAACTATAATAACCTAGTGAAATTTTATGCAAATTCTATTTTGTTAATTACCAAAAGTTAACAATGTCTTACGACCTGCGATGCTGCTAATGAGATAATAAACAGGAATTATTTTTAATTTTGTAAATATGACATTTTAATTTAAAGAACAATTTATAAATAATAATTTTAGAAATTGTCAAAAAAAACCGGTCGTTAATTTGATATTGTTATAAAATTACGAAATCTTACCAACCAATCCTAACATTTGTATACATTTTGTATACAAGTATAATAAATAAAACAACTTGTTTCTATTATTATAATATACTATTATATGAAAAGTATACAAGTATTTTGAATAATCTTTATTTCTCTTTATTAGCTGAAAAGCGTAAGAATTCGAGTTAGCAAAACGTATCTACTATAAGCAACCATTGCCTGCTTCAAATTAAATAATAATAAGCTGACTATTTTCTATACTTATTTTCTATAAGAAAATATACATAAATCAGGTCGATTCAGATTCAGATTGTTTGTTAAAAACTAGAGTAATTCCTTCCCCAAAATTTTTTTCGGCGTAAAAAATAAAAAATTACAAAATACACTGATACATAAATGATATCCTAATGATAATAGAGAGCATGCTAATTCTCAATAAAACTTTTTCACTCACACATGGAGAGAAAAGATTAATAAAATTTACTGACATTCTTAGTAAACTGGTTATATATTGGCAAAACTTGAAAAATCTTAAGTTAGTAAAACGTATCAATTTGTTGACAATGATTCTTTGAAAGCTGACACTTTTTACTAACTTAGGATAGTAATTTTTCAATTCCTGCAAGTATATGACCAGTTTACCAACAATGTCAATTATTTTTATTAATCTTTTCTCTCCGTGCATATAAAATCTACAATTAAATTAAATTGCTTTCCATAAATATACATACTAAAAGAGATCTAAATGTTTACAAATGACACGTTTATTTAATATATGATATTACACTTGATTATATTACGAATAGTACAACTTTCGAATAATCACTAGAGTAGAAATTTCAATGGGGGACACTAATCGAAACGTAAAGTTGCATGTACGTACACTGAAAAAAATATTCGGATTACAATTAACTCCACCGTGGAGTTAAAATATATTCAGTAACGTCAAGTGAGATTAGTTTGATCGGAATGAATGTAATAGGTAGAATCTACTCCATATTGGATTTGCCATCAATTATTAGAATTAACTGAAAAAGCGATTCAAACAAGTATTCGTGGAGTTTTAATTTACTCCGCGAGGTACTTGATTTACACTATGTCTTGAAAATACATTCAAATACGTTAGTTGGTGAACATAACTGAAAATGTGATTGAAACAAATATTCGTGGAGTTCATTTTACTCCGCGAATTAATATATAAAATCATA
>JABFPN010001589.1:0-27812 GCA_022817305.1 Leptoteleia sp. ZL-2020 | reverse complement strand
GTCAGAATATTTTTTTTAGTTACTTCAACCAAAATTATTTGTTATTGAAACAATAATTTGGTTATTTTAACTAAAGATTTTGGTCAGCTAAAAAAGAACCAAATTTTGGTTAACATTTTTCTCCGTGTGAATAACAAAAATGTATGTATAATCTATACGATGAAAAATTTCGTAAATTACTCCTCGCAATGATGGTGATATAAATTCATTCGGGAGAAAGGCCAAAGCCATCATTTCATATAGTTGCCTAAGTATAATGGCATGGTTTCTTCTTAACTATGCATATAATTGATGGAGGAATTTTTATATTGTTTCAATATGCTTTTGATAACATATTTAGAATAATTCAATGGATATTAATATTAATATTGGAACATAGAATGGATTTCAATTGCTTGCTAACTTGGTATCTTCTATATTTTCTAGTTTCTAGTATCTTCTATGTAACAGTAGAATTTACATTGAGAAAAATGAAATATAAACTATTATATATCGTTACAATTTAAAGATATATTGGAAAAATAAATATTTCTGCTATAAATAATAGTAAAATTTAAAAATGACAAAAGAAAATCAGTCCCATTATAATTATCTACATTTATCTGTTAGGAAATAAATAAATGATCATAACAATTGTTGTAAGTAACCTTTTCTTAATTAATTTCAGACCCCCAACTGATTGTATTTAATGTTTCGTGTGAGATTCGCAAGATTTTCAGCTCGCACGATTGTGGTACGAAACAATTGTGCAACACAATCGTGGTCAGCGTGCAACAAACAGCGTGGACTATTTCTTAAATAATTGTCCCCGGTTTGCGTTACGTTGTGATTCAACAATGCTCTGTATTTATCTTCCTATCCCGTCGTTTCCTCGATGTTACTCGAGCATGACGAACCGAGCAGTTTTCTGTTCACGGAAACGTTCAACTAATTATTTCAATGGCGCAGTCAGTTATGGTCTTTGTGGGAGACCCGTGTTCGCGGATTATCCATATTCCGCAAACATTCCGCAATTTTGAATTTCAAGATAACTTACTGCTTAACTATATCTGGAATACATAAGTAGGAAAATTGTATCTGGTTGATCTTAAAAACAACCATAACTTTTTGCAGTACTAATTATATAATTATAGTTTTATATAACTATAAATATATGGTTTTTTAAAGCTTTAAAATATTATTATTTTGACAATCATTCCTTTTAAGTTAAGAATTGTCAATGGTACCAAGAAATTATATCTTGTAACTTTAACTTTAATATTATTTTTATATCATTTTTTAATTGTTTTTAGTTGATAATATCAAAGTTACATCTGTAACTTAAACATATATAATTCTTTTTTTAAATATCTAGTTTCAAATGTAAACCAACCTTGAACGTTAACTTCGAAAGAATAAACATGAAACTTAATTATTATATTTTACAACTTTTTTTTTCTTGTTCTTCGGCACAATTGACCAATGAAACTTTCGTGCAAGAATAAAGCTGCTCGTTTGAAACGAAGCGGAAAATTAGATCATTTTTATTATTTTCAAGTCACGTATTGACGAGGGAAGCGTTTGAGGGAATGGCCTCTGTTTGCGTGGAAGTTCCGTATCAAAATCGGCGCTTAATGCGAAAGCAAGTTTCTGCGCTTTGACTCTGACACTCGGCAATGACTCTTTGCGCGCTGCAATTCGCGCCAACCTCCGCGATCAACGTGGCGCATTGTGCGTGTCGCGAACACCAAGAAGCAATGCGCACTGCGAGAAATCATTATCCACCTTTCCCTTTTCATTCTCTCGCGCGTCTTACCGAGTCTCAATTTGAAATACTTCTTCGTTAGCGAGCAAACAAAATAATTAACTCCCGGGTGTTGGGGAGCGGGAAAAGTCGCGTCCTTTTCATTCGAGTAACGTAAGCAAGGTGGAATAAATAAGACAAATATGATTGTATATGAAAAATTTGAGGATTAAAAACTTTGAAATTGTATGTGAAAATAAAACAAAGTGTATAGAAATTGGAGAATAAAAGATTTTTAATTTGAAAACTGCTTTCATTTTATCTTAAATCGTGTGGAAATTGAGAAATGGTTGAGTACTGGCACGGTACCGGTAAACGTTGGACAACCGTTGGACCATTCCTAAAGTAAAATTAATAGACTGAGGAACAGTATAGATGCCAACTCTTGGCAATACGTTGGCAGTAGTGAGGTTTTTTATACATGAATATAAACGAAGTTATATTGTTAAGATATAAAAAAAAGATATATATTATATGTTAATAGTTGGGACAGTCTAGTACCAGTAACATATCACTCATCTTCTGGCAATCAACCAACCATCGGCCCAGTACAAATTTCATCACAAATAATTATCCAAACTTTATAAAATGCCAAGAATCGTACACCAGTACTAGACCTGCTCTTTCCCAACTATCAATACTGTCACAATACTCCATTTTCTACACGAGTACCTGGAGAATTATAAAAAGTAATAAATAAATATTAACATTAAAACATCCAGATTCTTCTAATCATCCAGATGTTCTAACATTGTCGTATTGCATAGAAAATCATACCCACTTCTAACATAATTTCGGACGACTTAGAATTTTGAAAAGTAAAGCAAATCACGCTGAAAGGTGTCTAGACGTATTTTAATTTTCCGAGATTGAAGGTATTTCATAAAAACACATACACGAACGGACCCTTCCCAGTGACCAGACGGAAACGTATTTTTCAATGCGCAATATTTTTTTTTTTATCAGCAATCTCTGAAAGGAGCATTTCAATATCTGCTCGAATCGAAAGTAGCAAACGAAGCCTGAACCGTTTCTTTGCAACTTTATTGCTCGATACAAGCCAGTCGAATAGATTTCGATGCATTTCGATATTATATAACCCGTAAAGTTTATTACCCTCGAATTTTAGGTCGTTCCGAGAAGTCGATATTGCCATTCCGTATTGCAAATTGCAATAAATAACGCCTAACTGTTTTGCAAAATTACATTTTATTGCCTTGGGTATAAGGGAAGGGGAAGAGGGGAAAGTGGGAGGGAGGAAAGGGGGAAATAAAGTAGGGGTAACTACGGGTGCAGCATTTATCATTAATTTGTTAACGAATAAGCGAGTCTGATTGAAATATGGACATGCTGATGGTAGCTTTTGCGAATTGCAAAAGGACGTGCTCATGGGAAGCACGTTCCGGGGACGGTCATAAAACTCTTATAAGTGCATATGGACGTTCATTGTAAACAAGTGCGATTTCAATAATTCAGTATTCAACGCTGGAAACGCTGCATACGAAACGAGTCGAGCCGGAAGATAGGCGTCAAAAACAAGTCCAAAATGAAGACGTAACAGCGAAAGGTTGAGTTATATTGCAGAAGAATGTCTGCAATATTGATCAGCCCAAGTGAAGTTACAGTCATTACCTTGTTATATATATATGTATATACATATATATATGTACTTTGTTGTTTAATCATTCACTTCGTTTCATCTTATGAGTCAATGACAAAGTATGAAGTGGAAACTAATTTTCTTCGAACCATGTTTGTAAAATTATATTCAAAAATAGATAAAATTGTAGACATAGCGAAACAATTTCTAATGAATAACATTAAACGTATTAGTTTTTCTGACTCAGAGTATAAATTATGACGCGTAACAATGCCTGAACTGAAAAATAAATTGACGTGAGAAAATATTTATGTATTTCGCTTCGATTCTTATTGCGAGTTTCAAGAAGAAAAAATATGTATGATTTCAAGTAAAATGCGACCGGCGACAAATAAAAAGGGACCTATACAAATTGGTAACTTAAAGAAAGATAAGGACATATACGTGGGATGAAAAATTCAACAGGCTATGAAAGTACAAAGACGTATGAGAGTATGCGTGACAAAGAAAAACTGATATGTGGCCTGATTACCTATGTAAACAATGATAAATTGGGATACTTCTCCTGGCGTATTCCCGTTTTCAAGTCCTTCCAAATGTAAAGAAACAATTTCTTTTTTAATTTTTAATAACTACCATTCCCTATATATGTATATTCTTTTCAGCTCTGTAATACATGCATTGAATTTGCATTGAATTGAAACAAATTTGTTAAAAGCTGCAACTACATCCTGTAATATGTGTGAATTTATAATATACCTTGTAGCATCATGTAGTATTTTGAAAAAATATTAGAAAAAAATGTGATCATATAGGAATAGAACTTGGTACCTCGCAGTCACCAAGCACCCTTTACCACTACTCTACACCGCCAGTTAAAAATGTACCTCTAACTTAACAGTATCAGTGACTGGAAATATTTAAGCCACGCCCCCCTCACATTCGCGCGAGAATTTAACAAAAACCCACGTTTTTTCAGGTAGCAAAATAGGGCAACCGTAAGGGTAACACGTTCTATTCCTTGATTACATTTTCTTTCTCCAATATTTTTACTTTAATACTATATCACAATACAAAATATAATCGCAACTGCTAATCCAATTTCTCCGACTGTCAGACGATACCCTACCATCCACTTAATACCAAAAACAAACGAACACAATTATTGTAAATAAATAGCCGCTCGATTACAGTGCTTAAACGCGTAAGAAGGTATATTAATTATTCGCTTAACAGAAAGCTTACGGTATACGAACAACTGTAATTGAGTAACAGGATATTTGAAACACGTTAGAAAGGCTATTTGAGCTTGCGAAATGGCGCAAATGACAAGGCTCGGTGTAGCTGGGCTGTTGATACAAAAGGGACAAGTGTGAAGCATCGACGGAAGAACAAAGCCGTCCACGAGGGAAGCCCGATAACCGGTGATTAGGAAGCGGCAGCTTCTTATCGTCAAGTTTCTCGACGAAAATCGAGAGAGAGAGAGAGAGAGAGAGAGATAGTGAGAGGGATAGGGGAGAGAGAGAGAGAGAGGCGACGGCAGCAGCAGCGCGCGCGAATAATAATAGAGAGACAGGCCCGGGGGACACGGTGCGCGAGCACAAGCGAGGATCGGTTTCTGCAGGTGCGCGCGCGAGTCGAGTTTTGCAGCTGAATTCCAGACGCTTGAATCACCGATGCGCATTTCTACGGCATCGGCCGGGCTCGCGCGCACTTCTCGCTTGCGAAACGCCGCTTCCCGCGTACAATATCAAACACACGAATATTAAATATTTAAAGCAAAGTCGTGAGAGAAAAGAAAAGGAAAAAAAAAAATAAGAGAAAGACCGTCGCTCAAAGGACCCTCGCCACATCCGGCATTTAATGCGCCATTCGTGGCGATGCGCCGTGTCCCTGTCACGCGAGCCTCCCAATATCCTTCGCCGCCGCTCTCATTTGCATCTCGAAACGTCGCGTATATAACGTCGCCGCGCGCAGCAAAATATTTCACTGCAATAGGGCATTACTGGTCGAGGCAACCGAGAGCTCGGCTTATTTCTTAGATGGTCGAAAGCGGATAGGTTTAATGGAGCAAATATTTATGTTAAACAAAGTATAGTTTATACACCGAGGGGAAAAATATTACTATTTTTATACTGAAAAAAAAACCCATTAAAAATTACTGAACTGGAACCTTAAAGCGAAGCCAGTTATATAATATTGGAAAAATTACTGTGCCAGCACAGTAAATATTACCAGCGAATAATGTTTCTTATGATTAAACATGCATATTAGGCCCTTTACTATAAAGATAGTATGGAAAGTATGGTATTTTTTACACATCTTTTCTTTCAACATACTATGATGCGCCTATAGAACCCAGACATTCAAATAATTAATTAATTGAAGCATTATTGGTACACGCTTTATTAAAATTGATCATTCAACAATGAATAGAAACTACGCCCGCATAAGATAAAGTTGATTTATAATAAATTAAATTGACCCCATAAAAATTACTAATAGTTATACAAACTATTGTACGATTTCGTGGTCTCATGTGAACCTGAATAGTCCACGAATTAGTTTCATTAATCAATAATGAACAATGTTAAATGCGTTAGTTGACTTAGAATAAAACCTCTAAACAGTCCAATGATTTCACACATTTCATTCCCATAAAAGTATACAAAGATAAAAAGAGCAACAGATATGAATATGTTGCTCGGGTTGTACTGTATTGACTTGTGATGCGTGTAAGAAACATTAATCTTCGGCCAATAGCATTTACTGTACATCAATGAAGAAATAATTTACTCCGCTCGGAGCTATCTGAGAAATTGGCCAGGAGTAAAGGGGATTTGGCTACTTGTTATTACACTGTTCAACAATATTTGCAATATATATAACAATTCAATATCAATTTCAACAACTTTTTCAATATATCTAATTTATTTGCAATTATTGAACATGAAAAAAAATAAATGACAGTTACTTATATTAATTAAGAGTGAATGTAATATTTGCAAATTAACGATATTATTTTTATTATGTACCAAATAAAGTAAACATTTTATTAATACATTAACCATACTTAATTTACTCCTATGATTTACTATATAAAATTAATCGTAGCTTAATTCAATTTCTCATAAGTTAATAGTAAATAAAATATGTTAAATGCAAAACAGATGTAATTAAATGCGATGCTTCGACCAACTGATGTGAAAGCTTGGAGGTTCAAATGTGTGTCAATGGGAAGATAAGTAAAAAATAGTGAACTGAGAAAAATACTATATAAAAATTAACTAATGATCAAGCTAAACTGTGTTTCTAATCGAATTATAGAATATATGCTGAGTGAAATTTTCTACTATCATAATAACATAAATAAACCGTGAAGTATGATTAAATGTAGACAATTTAAATGAAACATTTTACTTCTTAACGCTGCAAAGTGTTTTCATTTTAAAATAACATTCCAAGCAATGCTAAGTTCAACACAAATCTCCAATAAGAATTTCTTTTTTATTGTTCAATCAATATGATCAAATATTGACTTAACGTCACAAAACATTGCTTTAACATTCATTCACATATATTTTTGGATCACTTTAAACTCCACTATCAAACAAAGTAAACGTCACGTCAAAGTGAACACATTTTTTCTCGCTTATCAAAGCTGTTTTTACATATTTCCTTCCTCAATATTCCTCCAATCTAAAACCTTCAATTTTATCCTTCATACAAACATCATACCTCGACATAATTAAAATCATAAAATCAACGTTAACAACTTACATGTTTAAGGGGGTAAAAAACGATTGTTTAATTAGAAATAAATTAAAGGCAATTATTGAAGAACTTTTGACTTTCATCCGAAAGGGTTATAAATAGTAATTTAAGAGTCAACGTTAATTAGTAGAAATATTGTTTAAACAGTATAAAATGCAGCCTGTTATTAATTAAAGGGGGATTCTTTCTTGTGGCGCATTAGAAGGCTGCCTAAAAAGAAATCTCGCGGTTTTTCTTTTTTTTTTTTTTTTTTTTACTGATAATAATTATCTCAGCGTGGAATTTAAAGGTTCGAAAATTACACCAATTAATTGCTCGGATAAACGAAATTCCATCGCTCGATCGCGATCCATGGCCGCGTTTATTATTTCGTACTTGGCTTGAAAAATGTTTAGGCGTCGTTCCCAGTGCTTGGGCTTTATCATTAAGTCGAACGCAAAAACCGGCAGTGATTAATAATACGAGACATTCCACGAGACATTGCATTAAAACATGAGCAGCGATCGATTATTATGACTGAAACTTTTTTTTTTTTCAACTCAACTTGATCCGCCAATAAAATCGAAAGTCGAAGAGCATAGGAAAAATTAAATGCCACAAGTTTAAATTGCAGCTAGTTTGATTTAACCGCGATGATCTCTGCAAATTGTGCCTTTAATCTCTATTTCTTTTTTTGTCTTTTCCTATCCCAACTTTACGGCGAGTGGTTTCTCATCAGATTATCCATCGAGAAAAAGCTTTTTTTATTTCATATTAAAAATTACTTTGCGATAAACGCTGACATAGATCACAATTTGATAATTGTAATAAATTTTGTTTAAATGGAAAAATATTTTCGAGTAATATAAAAGAAGAAATAATTTTATTTTATTAATTGTAATAACGTTTTGTTTGTTTAAATTATAATTAACAATAAATGGTAACTTTATGTAAAAGATATTATAACTTTGCACAATGTTTTTCTTTGTGAGTTTACAATTTCTATTTATTTTTTTTTTCAAATAAAAATGTATATATAAATAAATGTGTGTTTATAAAACAAAAATGTATAAGCGTTGAGAAACTTTGACCCTCGATTGAAAACGACTTACGCGCACCTATGTTTCGTGGTCAAGGTTACTAAGTTCGTATGAACTCGAGGCTTATATATATATTTATATATATACACACGCGATGCACGCACACTCAGCCATGCACACATATACGGATCAATGCTCCGAGTGGTCGGGGCTCCCCGTTCTTCTTGTTTTTCCCATTTTTCCAGCAGTTACAGAGTAGCCTCTGTTCGTATAACCGGAGCCATGATTAAGAGGCCGCGTCGCGCACTAAGCAACCTTTCAATTGTCATGTTTATTAAGCTTGTCAAAACCCCTCGTTCATCTCCACAATTTTCATGAACAATTGTAGAAAAAATCAAAACTCATTACAAACTCAGTCCAGTTATTTAATTGGCCGACAATTAATAATGAAATATGAAAGGAAGATAAATGCTGAAACGAGACGTTCATTATTTTGCCATAATTTGCGCGCTAAAGTTTTATTTATCTCATGAAAAAACATATTTATCAACGGAACGGGATCGTGAATGATTATACCATGGATTGAATTAGAGATGTAATTTTTTTTTTATTATTATTTAAGAATTATTAAGTGCAGTGGTACCTTGCACCGTGAGAATAATTGTAAACATTTGTACGTTTACTGTAATGTATAGAAATCTATATATAATATGTAAAGATTTAATATTGGTAGGCAATATATTTTCTTAAAGTTGCAGAGCAGGTGTGCGCGGAGAACGAGTCTTGGCGCATCTCAAGGCACACCTGTTCAACCTGCGAGAAAGTCTAGCCAACTTTTATTTCATAATGGTTATTCACGTTAAATATTAGAATATTGTAGTAAATTGAAATAGGATTGAGAATCGAAAAAAAAGTGTCGTTAACAATTTAATTATTTAATTACTAAGCCAAGGAATAATTATAAACTCTAAAAAGTATTATTTTATTTATTTTTATAATGATAGAATTGCAATATTACAATGTACTGATAAGAAAATAACAAAACATTACTGCTTTTACTAATGACATTAGATGTTTAAAATTATATTCCAACTAAAGAACATGAAAAATTACTTTAATCATATTTCATTAAAATTTATACTTGTTATAATTACTTCTCTTTTCCTTGTTAATTTTTTAAATTGACTTTTCGTAATTGAAACAATGGATAGGAGTGGCATAATACATACAGATATCAACTTTTAGTTTAATAACATTGCAGTAAACAAGCACAAAGGTCATGAACAACTAAAAATTAAATATCCTTTTACTCTAATTAAAAAAAAAAAGACTGCTTTACATTAATATTAATGCTTTCATTTCATTCCTTTAAAAGCAGGAAATAATTATTATTAAAATAAGTGTACCAAGACAATTTATTTGTCTTATTACAATGTTTTTCATCTATCTTCATTTCTGCATATTAATTAATTCTCAAATGTAAAAAGAGTATTCAAATATTACTTTGTATCATTAAACTAAAAAAAAAAGTTAATATTTTAAATTATATTAATTTGAAAACCTTTACATACAACATGGTATAATCTACACTAATTGCACAATTAAAAATTGTCAAAGCTTTCCACCAGGGGATACAAAGTTCTTCCATAAGAAAAAGATCCCTAACTGTGGTATCTGTATTTTTGTGTTGGCTTAGCCGGGGGCAAAGGGACTGTGTAATTTAGCCGCTTCAAAATTTAACATCGTAAGTTCGCAAGGAGCGATTCTTATGATTAAAAGTTGTTAATTTTTCCAGCTCTGAGCAAGAGGTGAGATGGGAAATGAGAAAAGTAAGCGTAATAAGCTTGTTGAATGGAAATGAAAGGAAGACGCAATAGGAGCAACTGGATAAGAGGCTCGTTCTTCTGGTTCTTATGTAGTGCATGACAACTGCCGGAGTTGCTTAATCGAGGAAATATCATATTTCGTGACAAGCGAGGAGGTGATTCGCAAAGCTTGTGCGATTCAACAAAGCATCATTTCGTTTTCAAACATTCTAAACAAGTTCTGCTTGATTCGATGTAAGCTTACTAAATGAAATGGACACAATTGATGTAACGAAATGGCCAGTGAAGCAAATATAATACTCATAATTAGGCAATTCAGTAATCTTAACTATAATTGTAGTCAATATTACTATATAATATAATATAATATTATATTATATTAATAGTCTATAAATATGTCATGCTTTATTTACACAACTTTGATTATTTTATTAAAATCATTCCTTGTTTAGATAATAAATAAACAAAAGAATTCCTTGTTCTTTGTGTTGTTGTTTGATAAATAATTTATCGCGCAACGAAATGAAATCATTTTTATGACATTCAGTCGAAAAACAAAGAATTTAAATGTTATCAGTTGAAACCTGATTTTATTATTGACCTTCAAACGTTTATGTAATGATATTATTGTTTACAGTGTAAATCTCAACAAAATATTAAATTTATGTATTTCTATAATATTAAAAAAATGGAGCCAATAAACTATTATTCCATAATTTTTTAAAGAAATAATTATATTTAAACACCTATGTATTGTCACAAATTGAATTGATTGGAAATAGATAAATTTATTTAATATTAAAGTTAATTTTTTAAATTAATTATATTCAATATATTTATAAAAGTATATTTTCTTCAAATTTTATCTAATTAACAATTATATTCCAAATTTATTTTCAAAACAATAATTTATACAAATTTACATTTTTATATCCAATTTTATTTTACTTCATTCATTTCTTGTCAATCTTAAATTCCTTTTAATAAAATAAAAATTACTTTAAATTCAATTTAATTGTGTAATGTAAATGCACACTCAAATTATAAATGTATTAAGAAAATGAATACTTCAAGTAAAAATTACATTAATAAATGAAATGTATGTGATAGATAAAGTAAAAAAAATGTCAAATATTTCTTATGATTTAAACCATTAATGTACATACGTACATAATGTAATCCATAAATAATTAAAAGATAAACAGACAGTGGGTAGAGTTTACTCATAGAATCGTATATATAAAATACTAGAAATAAAGTTGGCACATTTTTGATTGGAAGTTTTAAGAATGAAAACCCCAATATAACACACTAAATCTCACAAACTGCCATCAGATATGTCATCAAAATACCTTTTCACTATCTTTTTCGGTTGCCTCGTCTTTATCCTTGTCTTCGGCAGTGTCTGTGTGCGATACAAGGCCGTTATTGGTTGGCTTTTGATCGGCTTCCTCGATCCTGTCAGGCTTTCCGTTGCCTGGCGCGGCATCGCCGGCTTCTGCCGCAGCCTCTTTCTTCGGCGTCGTGGTTATGTCCACAGACCTTTTACTCTGTCGCATTCCCATTTTCGTATTTTACTTCCTACTCCGTATGATGTTAACTATTGAAACTGCTTTGCCAAAATTCTTGCTTTATCCTGCGAAACACAAAAATACTTCCGTTAATACAAATAAACTTTTCGTTTTTCACGCATTTATGTATTAGAAACACGACGAAGTAAACAACAATCGTATCAGATCTATTAATATTCCTTTGTCGATATCATAAACAACTTTTTTCCCCCTTTTACCGCGGCGAAACGTAACATAACCTCAAAACAAACAGTTGTATTATGTATATATTATATTCAACGCGGCGTATTAATAAGTTTTACCTCCAACAGATCAGTTTGTTCAAATAAAACTTTATCTTAAACCGTTTAAATAAAAAAAAAACTTTGTTTAAAAAATATATTATCCGTTGTGTAAGCCCGCGGACTAACTGATGCGAGCACCAATCGTGTCCGCCGAAACAGCACATTAAGGGGAATTTTTATAAAAACCAATGGCGCTTCGCGCATCAAAAATGTAGTGCATTGTCCTATTCTGTTCTTATTTAACGGCTATTGCAAAGAATGAGACGCAACGTCAACAACATTTTTCATGAATCATCGTGCATACTTTGGCGTATTCGGAAATGATTTTCAGAAAATATTATTGATGCTTCATTTCTCTCTTTCAAGTTATCATTTAATGAGGACGAAAAGAGACAAATCCTAGCAAGATATTATATCACTTTCCAAATACGCCACTTGTTTTCTAATTCTTAAATACATCGCGTAAAGGTCGTATCGCATTGGTGGAACGTAACACGAATACAATTTTCTAAAACTAATAATTTTTTTAATGTTTATGAAACTTAAATGTGCTGAATCCAATTGTAAGCATTAAATCAATATTTTTAGAATAATAATTTAAAAAAAGCCTAAGTATTCCAGAAATACGGTACACATTGAAATATCAATAGTAAACAAACGGGCAAAAGTGAACTGTTGTTAGAAAAGCACGCAAACAAAACGTCATTTCTTTTGTCCCCGCGAAAAGTCGCACTTTTAAATTGGACACTTCTTTTGTCTTATTCTTCGTCGCGGGGAGAAACGCAAAAGCAGACCTCCTTTATGCAATAATACAATGATTAATGCAAAAATGGATAACCTTGCGCGCGCATCAATTAGATAAGGATACGCGGGTTGATGTCGCTAGCGTCCATATTTAAACGCGACAAAGCGATTGATTGTCCGAGGGGAAAAATCTCGCTGATTATTATTTGTTTCTTTTCGCGCGGCAAACTCCGCAGATAGTGCGTCAAAGTGTACGGGAGACTCGGGTGCGTAAAAGGAAAATCTATTATCGAGATTTCCCATGCGTGTCAGTGAGCGTCCGATAATGCGCTTTTGTTTGTATGCACTGGAGAAAAAGGAAATATCATAAATTATTATTTTTTATTCCAATTTAAGGACATATTGGAAAAGTAAAAAAGTAAAATAATAATAAAATGGAAAAGCTATGTAGTAGCTTTTAATACAAAAATACTCAAAATTGCTTTTATGATCATTTTTACTATTATTAATTTAAGTGTATTTCTTTTTTCGGAGATATCCCTAAATTAATATGAAATATTTTATATTTTACTATTACTTTTTTCTCAGAGATGCATTTTCCTTCGAGTTCACTGCGACCCTACTAAAAATGAAATATATATGGTCCATATATGTTTAACAATTTCATATAAGGAAATGAAAAATGTCATATATGGCAATAATTGATATAATATTCTATCCATATATACTTTTAATAATTTCTTCATATGAAAATCAATTATTGCCATATATCGACCATATATAACCATATATAGATTAAGGAAAAACACATGTGTCCATAAATGAATTTCTTATTTCCTTATATGAAATTATTAAAACATATATGGACCATATATGAATCATGTTTCATTTTTATTAGGGGAGCCAGCTTTTAAATGGTTTTTGTTCAAGAATTATTGCGCAGTCAATAAGAATGACGAATAAAAAACTTTGTTTTTTCTTTACTTTAGGCAATTTGTTTTCTTTGCCAGCGATTGTAACGGTAACATGCATTTTTTTGTCAACAAAAACGATATTTCGACTTGCAAGAAACGCGGAACAAAAAGTTGTATATATTTTGTACCGATGTAAACAAATTTGTAATTCATTCTATTTTTGGTTAATTGTACGATTTAATCAACAGACATTCTCGAACTTTAATGTTTATTATGGGATAATTTAATTTCAATTAATACCGATATTATAAATTGAAAACCTTCGTCGTGGAATTCTTCCTAAAAACTGACTTTTAATTGAATTAAGAATATTGCGTTGAAAATAAATAATTAATACGATTAAATTGATTTTAAAGCGGTTAAATTAACCGTTTTTGTAGAAAAAAGTTTGACCATTTTGAAATTAACTTGAGATGAGAATATATTCTTTGGGATGTGTAATTAAAATTAAGATAGAATGAATTATAAAGTTATAATTCTATGAATTATTATAAAACTTATTAATTTGTACATTTTTACAATTTTATTTCCATAATTTTAATAAACTTCTCTTGTAACGTTCAAGTGACATCTGGATAGCAAAACATAAACACCGCGTTCAAGATTGTCGGTAACAATATTTGTAAACAAAGCACCCAATGATTTTTCGTCACAAACATTTTAGAATTCTGTTTATTTGACGAGTAAACATAAAAGTCACGATTCATAAATTAACCGAAACAAAGTAAATATTTATTTAAATGTTCGATACATGTAAGAAAAAAAATACATATATATTCATTCTAAAAAACATTCACAATTTCAATATTCATAAAATAAAAAAGTTTAGCACAATCTAGATTTCACTTTAACATAACCTTTTTTTATATTATATAATTTACTCTTTTTCTTCCTATACTAAGAACTAAATAATAACGTGATTAAACTATAATTACATCGCATGTAACGAGTAATAAAAGTACTTATATTACAATTAAGTCATTACTCTAACTTTTTATAATTTGAAATTTGAAAATTAACAAAAGAAATACTAAGATAATTAATTGTGTTTAAATAAATAAATAAAAACAAAATAAAAAAAAAACATTTTAGAACTAAGTAAAACATTTTTTCAAAATGTTTGAATGAAAAAAAAATGTCATTAAGAATAAAAGCAAGGGTAAAATTGTTTGGCATAAAAAGGAAATTTGTTTCGTTTTAAAACAAATTTGTTTTGATGTTGGAGCGATGTAAATTTGGATTAGATCGTTTCTAGCAGGGGCTTTTCTCACGGGAATTTGATTGTTAAAAAAAGAAACGTCGGAGCGTCGGGTCGGCCTGGGAGCGTGGGCCTGACGAGGAGTTGTTAATCTAGGAACGTTTGACAGCAAAGAAGAAGCGGAGAAGAAACAGAGCCTGTCGAAATTCGCGCCAATGGAAGCGCGCCAAGCGAACTTTGGACGACGACCCGTTGTCGAGGAAAAACACTTATCGCCCGGTGCAAATAAATACTTTCGCGGCGAATCGCCGAACAATTTTGAATTTCAGGTCAATTTTACGACGCTGGCCCGGATAAAGTTGTCCCAAACACGATTCTAAATTTGTCAGCGAACCCCATTTAGGTGGAATAAACAAACAAGAGGTGTAAGTGATTGGTAAAAGATATTACAATAAAGTTTATATACTATATATTCTGGTAATTTGACACTCAAGAACCACCTTCTCTTCTAGGCAAAATTAAAGAAATTTGTTTTCCAGAACAGTAATAAACTTGATTACATCGTTTTATACCCATTTTTTAAATTAATTAATTAAGTGTATTTTTGATAAAATTAAAAACAATAATATTATCCGTCATGTTTTTCTCAGTTTACATCAAATACTTATTCTAACCTTAAAAAGCTAAGTTCAACGCGAAGTTGCAGTTGTTAAACAAAATGCGCGCCAAATACGAATGTTCCGTGGGAACAAATCGAGTAAAAAATTTTAATCAACGAAAGACTTTATTGTGCTTATGTTCTTTTTTTTTTTTGTAACTTTGAGGTCACCGTAATAAAACTAAATTATCATTACTGAAATTCGCCATATTGCTATCTGATTTAGGGAGAGCTATAATTGAATTAATACCAAAATACTGCTCGCTTATAATACATTTCACCGTTGCATCTATCTATGCGCGTTCAGCGAAAATAATCGACAACTGTCTAGCGCAATTAAGTCGCAGCAATTGTGCGGCCGAGACCACAGCTGACGGTGTTTTTAATCAGTCGAGCGCCTATCATAATGAATGAGCTGGCCGCGCGCACCCCTACCCCCCCCCCCTCCGCGCCTCACCCACGAGCATCGCCCCCGACGAGTGTTTGCGTTGGAGCGGGCCACGATAATTGATGCTCGCAGCGGCGAAAAAGGGCTCGGATCAATTGGGTGTCGCTCGTGCTCGCTTTATTTGCGAAAGAAGGGCCGTTCTCGCAAAGCGTAACGCGAGCGCGCCTGCCACTGACGACGTCCGCGCCGACGGGATTTCGACGACAGTGAGCCCCACCGAACTGCGCTCATTAATCCATTCATTGGATCGATCGGGAGAAAATTCAACGCGCGCGTGTACGTGAGCGCACATGCGAATCGACGATTATTCCCCGCGTTTCCGAGGAAAAAGGGAGGATGGCGAGGAATACAATAAAAACGACCGGATTGTCACGGAAATTATTCATGGACCACCCGTGTCCCACACTTGGAAAAAGATTTTTATCTTTTTTCCTTTAGTTTCTTTCTTTCATTCTTTCTATTCTTTTTTTTTTAATGTACTTTGAGGATTTTAACGTCAAAACTAAGGAAGCAGTTTAACAGAAATTAATAAAAAATTAAAATACTTTTATTTTAATATGTATATACATATATATAAAATGTAATGTGTAAATGAAATTAAAAAAAAAAAAACATTAAATATAATCTCTTTGATTTGAAAATATCTCTAATAAATCTCTGAAATTATTTACAAGTTCAGTTTTCAATTTTAATAAAGATATACTTTGGGGCATTTAAGTTGTATTTTAAAAATACAAAGCACTTTAGTTTTCAAGTAATTACGTGCAATAAAGGCGTTTCGCTAAGCCCGATGTTACGTTTTCCAAAGCATTCCTTTTCTATTAACAAGTTCATGTCCTTGTGATGATTTAGTTTTGAAAAGGGAAAACGTATCAGCCTTCTTTTTCTCAGAGCGCACATGCAAGAAATATGCGTTTGATTTATTTATTTATCTCTTTACGCGAATTGAAAAATATTAGTATTAACTATAAATTATTATTTTACTAAGTATTCTTGGTATCAACATTATCCATACTTTTTTTGTTCTGGATGAAAGAGCATTATTTTATGTCATTGACATTAATAATTGAAAAAAAACCTAAAAATACAACATTTTCTGCATGCATCATACCTCATTTAAATAAATGTTAATAATGAAATATAGTTTTATAAAATTAGCCATTTCTAAAAGTGGCGTTCAGCATTTCCTGTATATATTCGTCATAGCTCAAAAAAAAAAATTAAATAAGGAAAAACAAAACCCATATATTACGTGACACGTTAATGACGTTAATTATATTAATTTTTAATGAGGATAAACGTCGTCAACAGGTGTACATTATTTTTACCAGACTCTGAAATGATGACTATCTTGTTTTACTTAGCAACCATACTACATTATTAAAGAACATCATAAAATCCAAAACACAAAATCCCTCCCAATGCACTACGCAACATTTCTTATCGGAACAATCTAACAATGGAACTATAAGTCAATACAATAAAAATTTCCAGCTACTTCACAGCATTTCTAACACTTTCCTACAAGAAAAAAGTCAAAATCCTCCAAGTTTCAAATGAAAATCAACTTTCCAACATCCAACCAATTTGGATGAAAGAAAAGAAAGACATCAATATCATTTTTCTTATATTAAAATTTCTAAAGAAAGTATTCCACATATAAATCAAAAGAAATCTTAACATTTACAAATTTATACGTTCAATTTGTCGTAATTAATTTAATGGCAAAAACCCCGCCGTGATTCGAAACAAAGGCAATTAATTCCACAGTCACGAGTCGCTCCGATGAACATATGTTTGCCACTCGGCGAGCTATTTTGTTGTGGACAAGGAAAGACCGAAGGTTGAAGGTTGAACGACCCATTTAGCGTCTCGGCCATCGAAAGAAGCATTTCACTTTGGCGACACTTGACAAATTGTAAAATCAATCGGTTTGGCCGAAGCGGATCCTGGCCGGAGTCAAGGGACCGTTTATTTAGCTCCTTTGGAATCGCTAAAAAGCGCGTGCTACGACTGTTCCAGACCAGGCAAACGTATGACCGCGTCAGCGGCTTTATCATTGACCGAGTTGATATTAATCGCTAATAAATGTAACCGATTTAATTGCCAGCGGCGGATCAACAGTTGTAATAAGAAAACTGGTTTGGCTGTCGAGAGCGTGACGCGATTATAAAGCTAGATCTCGATATTAAAAATAGACTCGCTGCATTCCCGAGCGATGAATATGCAAAATTCCGCTTTCGGTGTGCGAGAAACAGTCTGCGTTCCCTCCAGTCGCAAAAATGTGAAGGAGGCTTTGGAAATTTGGCGCCGGAAATCATCCAAGTTCTTGGATAGATCACTAATCTGGGATGGTATTTAGTTTACCTAGTATTATCTATGTAAGAATGTAGGTTTGATGGAAGAAACTAGTAAGAGATGGGGTAAGACCCTAGAACTACCTGGACTGGTCGGTTCTGTTCAGGTAGTACTATACCCAAGTTGCTACCAACTGAAAAAGAAGACAAATACCACTAGTAACCAACCATTTACCAAACGATTTACCAATCGTTCAGTCCAAAGCAACTGGATAATCATTAGTCCCTAGATGTTCTTTAATTTGGAAGACCATTTCCCAGTACCAAGTTTCCACCGATGATCTAGGTTGAATTCTTTTCACCTAGAACAATCTGCTGGGAAAATAGTTGGTACAACTGAAAAACCAGACTGGATAATCAGTAGTTGCCAGATTTGTCTTAATTTAGGACACCACCGAGGAAGATCAACTGGATGCCAGTGCTAAATTCCTACTCGCGAACTTGACTGGCTTTTATTAACCGGAGCGAACCGGTGGAAAATAATGAAAGCCATTGCGATCGTTCGATTACGAGCGGAACGATTAAAAACACCGCTCGGTTTCAGTCCCGGGAGTCATTGACAAGTGGTAGCTCGTCGTTGACGGGGAGCGACATGGAAAGAGCGTTTTGTGGCAGCAACATGAAGCCATTATGTCGTAATATGGCGAGGCGCAGCTGCGGCCAAGTGGGGCAATTTACCCTAACGCGGTGAGAAACGGCTGGCAAGGAATCGCGGCCAGCGTCAGCGGCCAGTTAGAAGGGAACGGGAGATAGAGAGAAAGACGGGGAGAGAGACGGAGAAGCGGCCGGGGGAACGGCGGTGTTTTCGCGCAAAGGTCAGGCCGCGGCGATAAGTGGCCGGCGCGGAGTATTTCGCGTGTTAGCCGAGCGTCTACGCGTCGTAGGAAGCGAAAGGCAGAAGATGTGGGCAAGTTAACGACCCGTTATCGGGCGCAACGCGCCGACCGGCCAGCCGCCGCGCGCGCAAACTAGTTTTCCTACAACATAATACCAGACGGAAAAATGCGCGCGCCGCGTTTCAATCCCCGGCCTCTATCCTCAAAACAATGCGCAATTAAAACCGTCCGCTTATATCGTTATTCATAAATTACCTTCCCGGTACGAGCGGTGCAATTACGAACGCTTCATTAACCGTCAACCTTTTTTTTCCCCTCCCTTTTTCCCTTATCCCCCCACCCCCCTCCAATTGCTCTAAAGTTTTTCTTTTTCACTAATTATTGTAGCCTGAGAAAGGAAAATCTGTAAAAACTTCGTTGCGTTATGTAAAATTCAATTTGACAAAACAGGCGGAAGTCAAAATTACGTGAAAAATGAGAGGAAAAAAAGGGAGGGGCATCGAAAGAAAATTTTGCAAAATGAAACGCGACTTTTCTTGTTCGCAGCCGGGCGTTTGTATTCCGCGAATAACGTTGCCGCTTTATTCGATTAATTAAGCATATTTTACAAGAAATCCTTTTTACGTTCGCTTTCTTTATGTCATCGAGGGGGGAAAAAATAGTAGAGAAACGAATTACTTTTGTCTTTGTCAGTGTCACAGAATAAATGCTTTTGTTAGGAATGATGGAAATTGAAAAATAACTTCTTTTTCTTATAAATTGTGGTAAATGATTTATATTGTTTGTTTGATAACATTATATTTAAAAACAACAGTTATTTTTAACTAATTTTTACACGGTACATTTCGTTTGTTTTTAAAACTTGACTTGATTTGCTAAAAAGAGATGTCTAAATTTTATTGACAAAATAAGTAGGAAGACAATTACCATCTATTTGAAATTTTTTTAATTATAAACATTTTTTTATTTAAATAATATATAAACGAGAAGAAATAAAAAACCCTTAACTTTTCTTCTCATTATATATATAATTTTCTGAATTATATACTCTAATAAGGCAAACATTGCATTTTGTGAAATTCAATAATTTCAGTTTAAAACATATTTCCGTCATCAAAGCATATTTCATTATTCACCTTACTTTGCATTGTTCTTTTTTTCCGCGTTTTATTTTTCATTTCGATATTTATACATTGTTCGTTACCAGAAATAAATTCATGTATATTTAATCGGTTTTTTTTTGGTCTTAATTTTGACCCAACGGACTTTTCAAAATGGCGCATAAAAAAGTGCCGGGGTATATCGGCCATTTTTGGATGGAAAAGACCTGGGGTGAATGTATTAGACAAGGTGGGCCGTACCTATGAGGCCTCTGGGGTTAGTCCCAACCCCTCTTGTTTCGCACAACCGCCATTTCCAGTGCCCTCCCCACTGCATCTCAGGGGTCGGCTCTCCCCCTGATTTTTTTCTTTTTTGCTCGCCAGATTAACCCTTTTCTTGTTGCTGGGTTACCCGGCACAATAGATACTTCATTTTTTTTTCTTCGCGTCGTTTGCATAACCGATTTTTACTTCCTAGTTCCGTACGTTAATGTCCTTTATTTCGTAAACGATACATTTGACATTACACCAAAAAAACGGGACAGTTATTTTCTTTTCCTTCCTAACTTATCGTTTTCATTGTCTTTAATCTTGAATGCAATTGTTTGACATTTAAATTTTATAGAAATAAAACAAAAACAAGTTTGTGCAACTTTTGACCAATGAATTTAAGGTAAATTAATAAATAATGCTAATGTTAAAAAAAGTATTTTATAAGAAAGTAGAAATAAAAGCTAGGTGATAATCATGATCTTCAATTAATGATTACCGTTTCGGGTTAAGACACTCTGAAAGAAATGTATTACAGTAAATTGGAACCTTTTACTTAAAGTAAACTTTCTATTTAACATTTTAGAGAAAAAGTACAGTAAAAAGATTAGATTTTTTACTGTAAAAAAATTTTTTGTAAGCATTTAAGTGTCTTTTGTTCATTAATAGACGTAGTAAACAATTGCGCATTTGCTTAATGTTAATAAAAACCAATTCAATATTAATAGATATCATTTATATCTTCATAAAAAGTATGCATTATGAATACTCAAACTTTTCTTTATAATGGATAGACTATTTTTAAGAATTTTCTTAGATCCAATTCTATTTCAGACAAATTGAGACTTTTTTTTGATAATATTTATAGTTATACAGATTTTGGAGACTTATTGATATTTAATGTTAAAAATTTGTTGAAAATATGCAAAATTGTTATCATTATAATGATGCACATAATATAATTCGCGTGGGTTTCAAATGATTTTAGTGAAGTAAATGATGTAATTTTCGTTTCCCACAAATTCTTAGATCAATATGAATTTCAGCTTGTTATCATTTTCGTCTCAATTATAAAAAAAAACTGAGCACAATTTATAGCTATTAACTTGAACCACCGTGAAAACTTTAGTTTCACCTTGCAATACAAAAAGACGACACCGTAATAATGACGCTGAAAATTTTCACTTGGAATACGTAATGTGGCGGTAACTAGATTACATATAAGTGTTTAAGTATTGCCATTGAATGGCGTTGGGTTTTCAAAATTGATTTGTGTAAACAAGCAGTTGCTTGTTTACTTTTAATAAGCGCTACTTATGCTCTTTTTTCCTTTGCTTTAAGCATTTACATATTTGTTTCTTTTGTTTCAAATTTACATATTCTATACCGCACTTCACATTACATTGAAAAACGTTCTATTTTATTAATGACTTAATTGCAAAAAGTTATTACGAAAACTAAATTATTTAATTAAAGAAAAAACAACGTTACGATGTGATATGTAATTAGTTAATTACAAATAAAGCATGTAAATATAGATTGTCATGTACTTGCAAAATTTGAGAAATCATTATCTTACACAATTTAGCAAATTTTAATCATTTAGTTTCCCATATAATGATATTTTCATTACTCTTCTCTCCGTGAACAAATTTCCCTTTTCCCGTGAAACAATGGGTTTACAACCCAATTGAAGTAGAACCTTCTTCGACAACGATGCAAAATCCATTGGTCACCTAAATAAAGTCATCCGCGGTCCCTTTCCTCGCGTTCACGCAAAGTGACTTTGCTCGCGCCGCGAGTAACGACACTTGCGAGCGCGAAGTGCGCGACTCTCAGCACGTTTACCACAATGTCTCCGTTGTCCCACCAAATAAAAGCCCTCGCGCCAGCCCGGTAATCGACTTAACGTACCATCGAAAAACCTTCGCGTCTTAGAGAGCAAGACGCTTGCTTTTTGTTTTTCTTTTTTCTTTTTTCCTGTTTCTTTTTGTTTTCCTGACGGAATATCCCTCGAAAGCACGTCGGCCGGCAGTAAAACTCGGCCGGGGATTGCGCCGCTCGGAGCGAGACTCGCGGCAACCTGTTTACGATCTGCCAAAAAGCCGGGGCACGGCTGAAGAACTTGTCGCCGGGAGAGATAACCTGGTCAGTCGGTGCGAGACTCGACAACTTTCAACAGTAGTTCACATTCGTAGTACGTAAGTACCTGCAGTCGTGGTTTCGAGGAAGGGACCAGTTTCTTCGGGGGTTTTTGCGCCGCGCTCTTGTCTGCGACGAGGACGAGGGAGAAAGGTCGGCCCGAGGGGCGGCGGGGAGGGGGGGGAGGGCGAGCTCGAAAACAAATAAACTGCCCCACCAGTACCGTACGTTATGCGTCCGCCGCATATTAATTATTTTCGGGCTATCTCTCTTTTTATTGCCCGGACGTCCATTACCCGATGCCCGATTCTTTCTTCTGCCAAACCTTTTTTTCCCCCGGCCTCCTTTTTGCATTCTCATTCTCCACCGTCTCGTTTTTGCCGTTGCCCCTTTCCTTCCGTCCTCCTTCGCTTCGTGCGATCCTTCTCTTTTAAAGGGCCACAATATCGTTTCGATAAAACGATGGGAATCGGCAGATTCTTGTCTATGTGTGTAAGCACGCGGAAATCGCCCCGCGACGCGCTTTATGGACACGACCGAATGTCATCCACTCGCCGCCATTCTAGGCGGGGATGGCCTTGCGTTGAAAGGGGTTGATATTATTTTTCATGAAAATTAATGCTCGACGATGTTGGTAGAAATCTTGGAATACCTCGTACATATTCTTAGCTATACCAAGTTTTTGGAGAGATTCCAGGAAGAAATGGAAAAATGGATAAAGAAATTTAAACAATTTACAGCATTTATCGTAATAATTTTAGGTTAAGTTGTAGATAAATATTAGTAAACGTAAGAATTGTGGTAAAATTTAATAATAAAATCTACTACGAGCTCTAAAATATAGTATAACAAATAACTATCCAAGTAAAAATTGAGTTGGATTGGTTTCCAGCATATTAGGGCCAGCTTTGGGTTAAAAAATAGCTAACCCTAACGGGGGCATTAGTCTTAGAATCGTACTAGAACCCTATCATCAGGCCGGCCTGGTCAGAGCCCAAAGTTGGATGTAACGCCGGGTATCACTGTGGAGCAGAAAAGGCTCGCCTAATATTATTTAAACAAAAAAAAATTCCTGAGGGTTTATTATTAGGTTTTGATACGGCAAGCCGGAAGGCCATGATTTACGTATCAGTGCCTGATTAGGAAATACTATGAGTACCCATATAAAAGTAACAAAATGAATTTAAGGATTTGTCGAGGTGAACGGGATTTATCAAACGTTAATTATATTCGCACGCAAATTTTCGTTGAATCAATGAAATTTTTTTTACTTGAGGAGAATATTTGCGTTTCGGGGCCTCTTTACGAAGACTAACGAGCGCTGCTGGATAATTAAAGTTTTCGGAGTAACAGGATGATTGTGCGAATTCGGGCAATTAAAATTTCGTCGGCCGTCACTGTTTTGTTTAATTGAATTTCTGCGTCGCCCATAATTTGTTCGGCGGATGTAAGCGACGGTCGCAAAACTTAACGGCACTTTGTTCGCACGGGACGTCGATCGATTTTATCAATTACTGATACAATAAAGGCGCGATTATTAATTGAGATAATGAATCATTATCGGCGCTCGTAATCAGAATCGTCCGATTGGTTATTAAAAATATGATCGCGGACAAACAACCGATTAGACGTAAATTGAAACGATACTCTATTTAAGTTTTCAAAATATTAAATTTATATTTATATATATATATATATATACAATTTTCATGATTTAATTTTTTTCTCGTTTCATTTCTCTTGGATTAATTCTTAATTTAATTTGGATATTCCGTACTTATTCGTTTAATTTTATTACAAAATGTTTTGCGAAGTCTTATCAAAAAGTAAACATGTTGGAAAACATTTTTTTCATAATTTCCCTGGTTCAGAGGTCGACTTTAAAATCCAATACAAAGGCAGTACTAGTTACACATCATGTCTACTTATAATAGTATTAACAGTGAAATGTTATATACGTGCATTCTTAAGACCCGCGAGAGGTTTGTAAAATATATTATGTTATAAATCCTTTGGATAACGTTGCGCTATTTCTATTTATTTTATATGTCCAATAGCAATGTTATAGGGAATTCCTGCTGGAATCTCGGACGCGAATAACATGAAAATGCAAACAAAATGATAATGCACATTGACGTTGGGGATGGGGACAGATACAGGAATAAAATGTCTCGAAACTGTTGGTTATTCCGAGGAGTGATCGCGCGGCAACATCATCGTGGAAACGAAAGATACGGATTGCATCTCAATTTTGGCCGATTCGCAGCGCAAGCGGGCATACATTATACGAGAGCTGGCACGTTTAGCAACCGATCTATCGGTGATAAGCGCGTTCATGCTAATTTATACTTGATTTGTTTATTAATACGCCGGGCGATAAAAAAAAAAGTCACTCGCTAAAATTGCCGACCGATTGAGGAATTTAAATACATCGCGACTTGTCGATGAAAAAAATCTATTTTCAATTAACTGGATCGCTGATTTTATAAGACGTCTCGTAAATATAGAATTGCCGATCGGCCGATACCTATTTTTGTCGAGATCCCACCGATCGATAACAGGAGGCCTTTTCACGATTGGAAATGCAACCATTTTCGAATCCGAACGCACCGTTCTACGCGGCGACGAATTGCGAATCTCAATGTCGAAGTAGCGAGACATTTTTTCCCCCTTCCTTTCTTTTCTCTTTTTCATTTTAACCTGTGTCAAATTTCATGCCAAACACGGCATAAGATTCAACGAAAGATCCGACAGAGATTACGAAAATTTGGCCTAATGTCGGATCTTGTATCAGATGTTACGTCGGATTCCATGTAATATTCAGTCCGACGCATTCTGATATAAGATCTTATTTCGGGCGCGAGCAAACTTTTTTAATGAATTAATAGTGATGCGTTCGCAAATCGATTAAGACGTTATGGGAATCGCACTTTTAATTAAGGAAAACTTTAATTAAGGAAAATTTCATGAAGTAAAGGATGATACGTAAAGAAAAATTAAAATTAAAGCTGCTAGAAGTAAACAAAAAATACGCAACTTTAAAAACATATTATAGTAATTATTATATCATATAATTGCCGGCAATTAATTGAGGAAAATTTAATACGACTGTTAATTAAAAGTAGGAATAACAGGACTGTTATTCGATATTGGAAATAATTGTAGTATTATAGTAAAAATTAAATCTTACTGAATCAATTCTCCTAATCTACTAAATCAGTTCATGAATAATTTAGTTTAAAGAATAAAGATTATATTATGCATTACATATATTACTAATATCATATACATATTACTAAATTTTGTATAGCTATTGTAATAAATATATATATTAGATACACTGAGAAAAATTATATTATATACAATTCTGACAGTTAATTTTAAGAATTCTTATTAAGTTATAATCATTTCCATGCGCTATAAAATATAATAATTATTTATAACATTGTTTTTCGCAATATGACAAAAGAGAATCGAGAATCTGCTCGCAAGTTACGCATCTGTCAACTGAAAGAACGGCTGAAAATCTGGTAGTCGAGTCCATTTTCGCTAGTCGGTGAGTCGGATTTCCAAATGTCAAAATTTGCGAACAAAAGGCGGCCGATGGCGATTAAAATTATGAGCAATAAAAAGCGCATACACCGGTCGTTCACATTGCGCTACTTTGAATCCTATATTCTTCTGGCGTGCACATGCATATATGTATTATAGCGAGCGAGCGCACACATTCTAAGTGTTAAATAGACTTTGATCGCCTTGTTTGTTTCGTAGTTACACGTCTCCAATGACAATAAGTATACGATTCCCAGTCTATAATTTTACATAGCGCGCCTTTGACTGCAAACGCGCCAGTTTATTTTTAGTTGTAATATGTATAAAGTACTCTATGATTCATGCAAAAATGAGTGACATTATTGAAAGTAGCCTGTTGTACCACTCTGCCGCGCAGTCTATATTTAGAATTGCAGTAATAAACTTCTTTTTTTCTTACACTTCGAGCTTATCTTTCGCATTTGCGAGTCCAAATTTTTCAGCGACCGTACGCACCGTCGTCCCAATAACGTGGGACACTTTATTCGCGCGCAGTTTAGCCGTTCCGCAGAAGCCTCCGGAAGACCACGGCCGAGTTTGTATTCCGTTAATGAGACGAGCGCCGGGCGCTCCTTTTTCCTTTTTTTTTTTTACATTATCTTCGGTTACTTTATTTTCAAGTACTAGTCCCTATTAATCCAAGGATATGCGAGCGTGTATTAAATTGTCCTTCGGAGAGCCACTTGTTATTCCACGAATGTTTTATATTTATCAAGCGGTTAATAACGAGACGCCGGCATTTCAGATGTACTTGGGATAGGTTTTCTGGATTTTGGCAGCGAGGCGTGTCGACGCCATGAAATTTCCTTAGAAAATCACGGCGAAAATACCGCCCACGTATAATAATCCGTTAAATGTTTCTCTCCTTGAATGTGAACTATTTTGTAACTAATCGCGGCGATTTATGCCAATATGTGCACAAAATGCACTTTTATCCAATGATGATCTAATAATAGGAAAAATATTCATAAACGCGAGTAACCGCGATAAAAGAAATTCGCTACATATAAATTATTCATGATATATGTTATTAATAGTACTTTTACGAAGCGCATTAAAATTAAACTCGGAAGATTTCAATAACAATAAAGTGTCACGCTGGATTTATCGTCTTTTTAATTATTAGAAAGTTAAGACATACTTTTTGTCATTATAGAAATAACACACTTATAGATATTGTTTAATATTTTATTTGATTGTAGATATTGTTTAATATTTTATCTGATAAATTCAAATTAATATTTGAATTTATATCTTTATAAAATGTTTAAAGAAATAGGCGAGTGACGTCAAAAGTCATTGATTTAGCATTGTTCTTAATGAGACAAAAAATTCCTTATATTGCGTTGAAAGTTATAATAATACAATCTTAAAATAATCAATTTGGCGTTTAAAAGTAGTCGAACGCTTTTTTAACTCCCCTTCCGTTCGTGCATTGCTTTCAGTTTAATAATTTCATAAGCAACGTCGATCGCTGAAATAAGAAGTGGCCACAATCACCCCATTGTCACAATTACCCGTGCCCTTTTTTCTCCCATCCTAGACGATTTCTCTCGTCGACCAAACGGCCTATAATTACACGACCGCGTTTTTTTTCTTTTCTTTTCTTCTTTTTTTTTTTTTTTTTTTTTTTTTTT